>PVKU01002683.1:0-129019 GCA_004027475.1 Anoura caudifer
GAAAGAGCCCTGAAGAGGGAAGGAATTGCAAGGCCTGTGCCCCGGGCCATGGCTCTGCTCCTAGGAATGTGACCAGAAGCAAGCTTTTAACCCCGATGGACCTCAGCTTCCACACAGCTTAGGCTCCATCATCTCTAATGCCACCTGGTCCCAGAGCCCATGTAACTGGGTTTGCAGCCATATCCTGAGAGCAGAACCATGTAAATAAAAGTAATGCTTCACACATTGTTTGTTGGGTTTTTGTTTGGTTTATGTTTTCAGGATTTAAGTGTAAAGCCAGTGATAAATCCTCCTGGTTTATCAATTCTCCCACCCCTGCTCTGGATTAATCCCCTCTCCACCCCCTCCAGACCAAAATATTTATGGCTCATATGTTCCAGAAGTCACAACTGGCAACCAGTCAAGCCACCCAGAGACCTTAGGAAATTTAGGTTAAAGGCCCACTTCAAGATGTGAATAGTTCTCCAGACATCACATGAAGAATGGAGCAATACCTGACAGCTAAACCTATCCCCTCTGCATCCCTCACCCTGAGGGTCCCTGGGCCCACAGGGAAGTGTAGTCCAGAGAAATCGGGGACCAGGGGCCAGGGATCTAGTTGGAGCCCAACGAACTCTGAAGTATCCAACCCTAAGCTAAACATATCTAAAAAAATTGGAAACAATAAAATGAAATCACACATATACCCACCCCCAAAACATTCATTCACTGAAATGATTTCTTGCTGCTTCTTGTCTCTTTCATTAGTAGATTCCAATCTTTATAACTATCAGCTCCAAGTCAAAGGAAGGAGCCAATGGGAAGAAGAGGAAGCCTGAGGTGTACCTGAGGTTGGCTAGGAATGTGGGATAGTTGTGTAATCAGAAGCTACTTTTTGGAAATGCCAGAGAAAAATAAAAGACCCTTGAGTCATCAACTTCTGTCTTGCTCTCCCAGCTGAGACCAGGCCCACCCCTCTCCCACAGACACACACACCACCAACCACTCCCCTCCCCCAAAGGTGCACGTGTGGGACCCGTGTTCCAGTGACCCAGTGACATGCTGAGTGGACGTTCTCAGGCACGGCTTTCTCTGCACTACAAACATGGCTGAAGATCAGTGAGGCTGGGCTCAGCTGAAGCGAATGGCTACATGAAGCCCGTGAACGCCCTGAGACACTGAGTTGGTCGCTCCCCCTTTCTCCTTTTGTTGGTTGGTCACAACCAAAGGAACAAACATGTGTGAAGGGAAACATCAGATTTCAACTCCCTCCGGAAAACATTCTCCTCCTTTTGTGGGCTCAGCCCCAGGGGGCACGCCACTGCAACCTGTCAGATGCGAGTGAGAAGATGCATCAGAAGAACTATGGAAAACGGAGCTAGCAAGTTTTTGAGCATTTCTGTTTAGCACCTCTCAACACACAGATATGTGCCAGGCACAGGGCGAATAAGTGCAGCAACAATTGCGGACACTTAGGGATTACCTTCCGAGCCCTGGGCTATGTGTTTTCTCTTATTTAGTTCCCACGGGAACTCTATGAGGTCGGTGGGGTTGTGACTCCACTTTCCCGGTGAAAGGTTATCAACCAAGGACACAGAGGTGGCAAGGGGCAAAGTCAAGATCCAAGCCCAGCCAAGCCCAGATTCTACTGTCCAGACCAGGTGGGAAGAAGAAATGACCTTGCCTTTGAGGTGCTCATACTTCCATAGAGGAGCTCCTTCAGCACACACTACCTGGCACATAGTAGGCATCAATAAAAGACTTTGTTTAGTCTCAAGGGCACCAGGATGAAGTGAGTAGAGAGTCGTCATTTTATAAAGAATTAGGTTCAGAGATGTCACCCAGCTATTAAGAGGCCGAGCCAGGACCAAGACCCGAAACTGTCTGGTTCTTTCATGCTCTCTGCCCTCCGAGGCATAATGAAGACCTCACACCTTAGCATACAGAAAACATTTGGTTCATATTTTCACTGGTGTCATGTTTTGGAAACTGCCAGCAGCCACATCATCCTGCCAAGTCAGCCCCAAATGCTCCAGTGTGTGTACTCCAGTGCCAACTTCCTGGCACTGCGGGGTAGGGGAGACCCAAAACAAACAGATCAACCAAAATCAACAACGAAGAAACTGTGGGCAGGACCATCGCAAGGAACAAAGTGTGAGCGGGGGACTGTCTGTGCGGAAGGTTCCTTTGGGGCCGTATGTGTCTGTGGGCATCTTGCTTCGTTCCCTCAAAGAAAGGCACGCTGGCTGCCCTGAAGGCTCTTTCTGGGAAAAAGGAGCAGAACTAAGTAACTATGAAAGTAACACTTCACACGCTGTTGCTGGGTTTCTGTTCGGTTTTGTTGGTTGAAGTCATTTTACCACTGCCATTAAAGGGGCTCGGATTTTCAGAGCAAAGCATAGGAATCATTCCCTCACCCGACTAAGAATATCGGGAGAACATTGGCTCTTGAGGCCCATTTCCATTCTTAAATAAAACCTGGCTCCATAGATTCTTATTCTCTCCCTCTACTTGAGTTCACTCTCAAGGTGCGCAGTCATTTCCTCTATTCTGGTCCAGAACCAGAGAGCTTGCCTGAAGGTAGAATTCTTCTGCAAGACAAATGGCTTGAGCATCATCTAGAATCATCTGCTCTGAAAGAGGCCTGGCTCCATCCCAGAGAGCTGGTATGTAAATTCTGTGCCTTGCCTAACATTTAAGATTAGGGGGAAAGCTTTGAGAGCAATGGCTGCACAAGGAAGAGTCACGCCCCCCTCTGCTGCGGTTTAGGGGTGGCGGACTCTCTAAAATTCTTTCCTCCCAATTCTCCACTAATTGGATTTGCTCTGGCTTCCACGGGAGGTGAAACAAGCCGAAGGAAGAGGGCCAGCAGCGTCAGGCACTGAGAGGGCCAGGGCAGCAGGAGAGAAATTCTCATTGGGTTATGCTACTCCATGACCACGGTGGCAGGGTTAAATGAGTACCCAGTCAGGCTTCTTCCCTCCATTTTCTTAAAGGGACAAAGAGCTTCGCTTGTGACAGAGATGCCAGTGGGACTAGTCAATGTTTCTCCTGGCGTCGCTGGGTTGAAGGGGCAATGGTGGACCAGCTAAGCTTCTCTTTGTTTCCTCACGACAGTTCAAAGCTAGATGCCAACCCTCCCATTATTGTGTCCACGTTTATGATTTTCCTGGGAAAACTGGCAAACTCGTGCCCTCAGGTGGTCCCGTGCTGAGAGAGGAGAGATGCTGCAGCCTGGGAGAGCTTTGTGAGGGATGGCAGAGACCGCTTTGTTTGGAGAAAAGGCTTCTCCCCAGATTCCAACTTTGGAATCTCTTAATATTTCCAGGTTCATTAATTCAGGCACACCACAAAGGGAATCCCACAAGCTAGATAGGTATAGAGCCTCTATCAAGTCATTTAATGGTATCATTATATAAACAGAACAGAACCCTGATGAATTAGTGGAGGGGACAGCAGAGAAAAAGAGAACCTTTTGAATTTTGTACAGGAACTACATGATTCCCAAGTTACAAAACCAAATTTCCCATAACAGAACAGTTCACATTTAACCTGACTTTCAGATCACCACCTAGCACCATTGTCTCCCATGTGCTCGCGAACATGACCTCAACACACCAGTCTGACTCCGCCTGGGACCTGCCAACACCTTGGCCACATCTCAGGCGGCCCCGCGCATCTGGGGCTGGGTCAGGCTGCAGAAGGGGAACCTGATGGCAGAAAAAGCACTCGTCCTGAAGGTCATTACCATCTTAACTAGTGTCAACCATCAAGTTCATTACTGCTTTATATCATTGGTCATCAGGTGGGGAGGCAAGAGAGATAACAGCTGAGGAGGTGAGGGAGTAAGCGGGGTTAGTGAATTAAATTAATGACAAGTTAGTGACTTAAACCCTGTGTTGACTTGCTTCTCCTCCACTTGTTAACTATTTGACTTTAACACATACCGGTGCTTGATAAATATTTCTGGAATAAACAAATTGCTTTCTAAGCCCAGATTCCTTGTCTGTAACATGGAGAAAATAACTGTTGGGAGACAGGTCTCCATGGGTCTCTCGCCATTCTGTATGTCTTAGGGGCAGAGGCACTGCTGGCCTGAATCTTTTCAAACAATTTTATAAAGCGAAACAGTCTTAAAAGATAGACTCAGCATGTCTATCTGGAGCAGAGGGCAGGTTTGCTTACTGTCCAGAAAAATAAAGATAATGTCTGTCTCTAGAGCAAAGGTCTGGCAAGGTTGCTTACCACGACATTAAGAGAGACTGGGATTTTTAGGCTGAGTTCCTCAGCCATAATGCAGCCCACTGCATGCTCAGCAGCTGCCTGGGCCACTCATATCACCCTCGTAGGACCTGGGTGACAGAGGGGACTCATGTGAAGATGAAGCCAATGTTGCCTGCTGGCCATGAGTAAGAACATATCTTCTGCCAGTATCCATGGAACTAGCATGCTAATTTATTAGCTTACAAGTAGGGTAAAAATCTGAGGTCATCACAGTTCTTGACAATAACAGCATCTACCTTGGAGAGTTGTTGTGAAGATTCAACGATATGAAGAGATAAAGCGCTCTGAAGTGTCTGGTCCAAGGTGGGTACCCAACTAATACTAGCTTCTATGCTATCCTACGCAATGAATGATCTTTTACTATGTGTGTATTTAAACAGTATGTTACATATGCGGCCACTCTATTCAATAAGAGGACGTAATTGAAAATGTAAGTGATATTAATGATATAGAGAGACTAGGTTATGACTCAAGATAAACTCTGATATTGTATCACAACAATACAGTAATTATAATGGCCACAACCATATACTATACAACTTAGTGGTTAACGCTCATCAACAGCTGGATTTATATTCTAGCTCTTCCACCTACAAACTATAAGACGTTGGGCAAATCACTCAAACTTTAATCTTCCAAGCTGGAGAAATTGAAAGTACCTACCCTCTACCAGGTATAATGAGAATTAAACAAGATAGTAATTTATAGAATGTCTAACATAGCACCTGGCAAATAACAAGCATTCCCTAAGGTCGAGTACTTGTTATTTTAGTTAAAGAACAAGAGTATCAATAAAAGAGGTGTGATTCTAATTGTGGAGCTCTTTGTGTTTTCCAAAGTCCTTTCATATTAGCCCTTTTAATCCTCTCAATAATTCTGGGACTTAGGCAAGACAAATATAGCCCAAGTTTACAGATAGGAAAACTGAAGCTAAGGAAGCTTAAGTGGCTTTCCCAAGATCAAAGATCTAGCAAAGGGCAGACATTTTATTTTTTAGAGTTTCTTTCCATGAGCACCAGAGATTATCAAAAGGTAAAGAGCTCTCTGTGCTTTTGAGTAATGGAGCTCACACATTACCAGGAGCTGGAGAATGCATTTGGCCCAGCTTAATGGCTTTATGGGCTTGGAGCTTTCAAACAAATGCAAACTTTTAGTGTGTGTGCATTTAGGTTTTGCCAAGAGTAGATGGCTTTCTATTTTTAAAAAGGAGGGGGGAAGAACATTGGAAGGTATTTAAATCAAGCTCTAAAGTCTTCTTGGACATCAAATAACTCTTAGAAAACAACATTTTGATGAGTTAAGTATAAATGAATCAAAAACATATGGACTAAATTTCCCTTGAAATACACAAGGGTCTAAAAATTAAAGGGAAAATGCATTGATAAAATACGTTTGGGATTTTATTGAAACCAAAACATTTATAAAACCATTACATATCCAGATTCACCCAACCTCTGTGCTCTCTTCTGCTGGCCAGGGCCAGCCTCTTCGAACCCCCTGAATAATAGACTGCCAAACGTTTCCTTTCTTGCCAAAAAATCGCTGGGAGCCCAAGCCATCCACAGGTTCAGATCCTGTCTTGCATGCGGTTGATGAAACCGCTTCAGCCCAAATGGTGCTAACTGCAATTCTCCTGCATTTCGAAGCATCGGTCCTGATCAAAGGGCCCTGTGTCATCATATTGAAGGCCTAATAACCAATTTCTGCCTAAATAGTTTTATAAGTGGCTATTAAATTGAGCTTCCAAGTTGCAATCCTACAGCTAGTAAACCAACAGGTTACTTTCCAGGCTTGTAAAATTAGCCAAAGATAAATTTTAAAGCTGTGTTCAGGGCTAGCCCAGAAGAACAGGACTACAATGTACCCTGCCACTGTGGGCACCACTGTGGTGGCTTCCAGAGAGCTGGCAACAAGCACGTCATATTAACTGAAGCCTTTAATTTAAGGAAACAAAATCAACCAACTAGTAATTAACAAATTATTCTTAAACAGACTTTGCTTAAAAATTAAGTTGAACTACCATGTTTCCATAATTCGTCAGGAAAATGCTGACTGCTACTTAAAGTAAACACAACTTAAGCAGATGGTGAGCTCTCACAGTGCACCAAACCTATACTTACACCGATCAGCATTGTCAGACTGGGGTGTGCTACCTGGACACTCAGCAGAATTCATGGGCATATTTGCAAGTTTCGGTCATGATTTACTGTCCTGTGAAGATGACAACTGAGGGCTCTCGTTTTTCCTGTTGGAATGTTCTGCACCCCTGAGATGAGTAAAGTCTACTGGAAGGAAGTGTTTTTTAGCTGATATCCCAAGAGCATGTCATAAAAGGAAAGATGACCCTGACCCACCTGAGTGCAGACAAGTGCTCCTGTTTACCCATGCATTCATTCACTCATTCAGGAAGTGGATCTACCAAGTGTTTACCTGGTGGAAAGCATTTTGCTAGGCCCTGAGCATATGAAGCTGAATGGTACGCAAAATACTCACAAATCACACAGTCACAGAGGGAGAGATAGAGAGACAGAGACAGAGAGAGAGACAGAGACAGAATAATGCAATTTGCTAAATTCTACGACCAGAATGTTTTAGAAAGCACTTGGAACCCTAAGAACTGAAGAGCTGACTCCACGTGAGGGATCTGGGAACACCTTTGCCTTCGTAGGGGTCATCTTAGGGGAAGGGCTGTGTGGCCTGCGGGTTGAGAGTTTAGGTCCTGAAGGGACAGCCTGCACAGGTTCAAATTCTGGCTTCACCACTTTTGGCTATGTGACTTTGGGAAGTTTACTTAACCTTTCCGGGTCAGTTCCTCCTCTGCAGAATGGCACTGATTATGGCAACCACGTCATTGTGAAGGTTATAGGAGTGCCGGGTACATAAGTGCAACTATCTTAGTCGGACATTAGAAATTTATCCATAAAGATTGGGTAGAGAGAATACTCCAGTTAGCAGAATAGCACATGTCAAGCAAGGGTTTGTGAAAGGTCTAGTAGCTGCAAGTATAATATTAATAAAAAATTTAGTATAGAAGGTTCATGACACATATGTGGGGAGGAGTCAGGTGTAGATTAAGGTTACATTGTCAAAGACCTTATACATCAAGCCAAGAAGGTTAGATTTTAGCTCACAGGCAGTTGAGATCCAGCAGAGGTCTGATATAGTCAGCTATGGTTTTCCAGATTATTCTACCTGCAATGTAGGACCCTGGATAGAGAGTACCGTAAGGCCCACTGCATGTGTGGAGACATAGCATTGCATGAAGAGTCTGGTTTTTGCTTTTGTTTTTTTGTTTTTATTACAAATAGAACCGTCTGTAGTCAAGGATGACGAGAGAGACACTGTTACTTACCAAAGGAAAATTGTGGGGCACACCCAACACACAGCTATTTTCTCATCCTTACCTTGCTGTCCAAGCTTTGGGGTATCTAAATGTGCCTTTCTGCCCACCCTCCACAAAATCTGGGACCTGGATTTCAAAACTCACTGTTGGAAGTACATTTGTAACTGGTCAATTTTATTCGTTTTAATGGTATTCACAAATCACAGGACGTTATGCATAGAAGAGAATTTATGGCAATTGGTAAATCCAACTGCTCCCCACTGGGGGTCTCTGGATTCCTAGGCAGTCTGTGAAAGTAATAACAGATCAGTTCTATTTTCAGCATTTCCAAAAGCTTAACATCTATTTAAACATTTAGTCATGCACCAAGAAGCTCTCATATGCCAAGTAAAATGCCAACTTCTTTTACTTTGGGGTGGAATTTTTTTCATTTAGTATGGTAACATCAGTTATCTCATATTGATCACAGTTTATGATTGACAATTATGAATGCCTTTAACTTTAAAAGAAAATTAATTAGCCCTGGTTGGTGTAGCTCAGTGGACTGAGTGCTGGCCTGCAAACCAAATAGTTGCTAGTTCAATTCCCAGGCAGGGCAGATGCCTGGGTTGCAGGCCAGGTCCCCAGTAGGGGTTACTTGAGAGGCAACCACACAATGATGTTTCTCTCCCTCTCGTTTTCCCTCCCTTCCTGTCTCTCTAAAAATAAATAAATAATTTTAAAAAAATAAATAAAATAAAATGAATTAATTACTAATAATCAAGCAGGAAAAAACCTCTCAAATACCAAAGTACAGGGCAATAAAGAGGCTCTTTATGGTAACAACTTGGAACTCAGTGATGTCTAGGCCATCCTCAACAGCCCCCTCCCAACAGCCCCCTTTAATGGTAACTTTCTGGTAGAGTCTACACCCTCCTTCCCATTCCATTTTTAAAGTGCAACACATACTCTTTAATGGGAATGTCTAGTGGAAGTGAAAATGCTCTTCGGCATGTTTGGGATTATCTAAATGTTAACAGAAACCCTGAACTTCAGCTCACAAGAAATGAATGAGTTAAGCAGTATATCTGCTCTTGGATGAAATTCTATTATGTAACAGTAAATGTGTCTCTAGGTAGTAAGGGCTGTAGGCAGGATTCTCATGCTTTGTCTCTTGCACACTACCCAGTAAGTACTTAAGGCAGTGCATTAATGATGCATCGCAATGCATCCCAACCACAAATGGTTTCCGAATAAAAGCCTTTTTGGATAACTGGGAAATATCATGCAGGGACGAATGCCAGCGTTTGTAAATTCACCCTGCGCCTGAGAGTTATCAGATTCTAATCTCGCAAATGTCTATTCTCATTCTGGTTTCAGAACAGACATAGGACTATAATTCCAAAACAGTCATATGAAGAATACTAAGTACAGTAATCATTTGGAGCGGCTGCATTTAAGAAGTGGGATATGACATTGGAGTTAACAGGATTGTATCTTTAAATACAATTATTAATGATATGACTACCAATAACAACGGTTGCAATTCCATTTGGTTAGATTATCGTACCAACTACATCTTAAATTTCCTGCTGTCGGGTGAAATGAGCTGTGCTTTTATTTTGCTTCTTGAATTCAATGGTCACTAAAATTAGGATTTTTATAGGCACTCGGTAAGCTATTTGGTGACATAACCAAAAAGCATCTTTTATTGGTAGAAAGTAATGGAAGGAAGAGCTACGGAGCCGAGATTTCCATGGTGTTTTCACCATACGGAAAGCTTCACCTGAAGAAGATGAAATGGCGGCCTCTCTTGGTGAGAAACCTGTCTGCGGAACAGTGAGTCAGAGTGCAGGGAAAGGAGGCCCTCACGACAGACGGTGAATGCTGGCTCCGCCACTACATAGCTAGTGATCCGGGGTAAAATCTTCAGCCTTTCTGAGCCTGCGTGTCCTTATCAGAACAGAGATAATAACACCTCCTAACCAAAACAACACAAGTAAAGTGTTTCACATAGTGCCTGGCATATAGTAGGCATTCATCAAATCAGTAGATTAATCTACTTTCTCCATGTGACCAGACAATAGTACGAAGCCTTTGTTTGGGTTATACTCCTAAACCAGGTGCTTATCGCAGTTATTCAAGGTGGGAGAGTCCTTCCTGCTCATCACGTCAGTGGGGCCTCGGGGGAGCAAGAGCTGATTTCTCTGGGGGGTGCTGTCCTACTGAATCCGCAGCGTCGAGTCAACGTGGAGACAAAATTGTGACTGTTTTGCACCAGACCAAAGACCTCTGACACTTACTCTCCTTCTTCAGTGAGGGAAAGGACCATTAGACAGTCCGTCATCTGCTCTCACAGACTCTGAGTTAGTTCAAGAGCATTTCTGGAATTTTATGTAACAGAATAATTGTAATCTAGTCCCCCAAATCTTACCATCTTGGTAACACATACTTAAATCTCACCATCAAATGCTGTGACAGGCTGGACTGGTCCCATGTGTCAGAGACAATGACTAGTATTCAAGTAGAATCTTAGAGACTCTCAGAGTCTTTCCTCTACTTTGGAACCTAATGCTAAAATTGAACATTTGGTTATCTCTAGAAGAAAACTGTGATGGAAACTCCAGTTAGTTGGAGGAAATGATTAATTGCATCTAAGCACAGGCAAATAATTGGCCATCGGAGTCTGAGAATAAAGCTTTGTAATTAGCATATTTGAGATAGTAGAATTCAAGTCTGAAGAGGAACCCATGGGTTTTAAATTTTGCTACCCCTCTGGAAATCCATTTCTTTCGGATGTTCTTGTTACCCTTGGTCAAAGGAATCATACATAGATGAGGAATAAACTGGCCCCATTCTGTGCCCATTCCCCAGGGAAAACATTAGAAGAAAAAAAAAAACACTCTCTGCTGTTTTCTAGCAAACACACAGAGAAGCTCAACACAAGCCAACAGATTGTCTGTAATGGGGCCAAGGTCGCACATACGTTTCAGAAACATCAGAAAACATGGGGGACGAAAGGCCATGTGCACAAACGCACACAGCGGACCCAGCCCCATAACAGGACCTCTGCAGCTCGGGCAGCAAGGGCAAGCAGCATCGATTTTCACTGGAGAGGCCATATCAGGTTACAGGAATGCACACATTTAATTTTTATGAGACTGAAGGCTCACAGAAACAACAACAAAAAAATTCCCACTTTGTGACACATTAATGTAACCAGCGAAGGGCAACTTCAAAATAAAACAAAGGGAAAGGCTTCATTATGTTCTCCAAAGGCCTTTGAAAATAAACTGTAATGCCACAAGCCACTCTGACGTGTTCCGTGACACTTTTAGCCTCCTGGCTAGACAAATGCTGGGTGCAGGTCACATCCCCAAATATTTTTTTTATATAAATACACAGAGATGGCATTACTCACTCCTTTCTGGTTTCTCTAAAGAACATTGTTCATCTTCTAGATAAATCCAAGAGTCACCAATCTTCCAGCTCCCAGCCCCAACCCAAGAAGAGCAAGGCAGAAACGTGATTTCATACCAGAGCATCTTCTTCCAGCCAAATGTAATTTATGGCAGAGTGTTTGGTTCATCTGTCACGCAAGAATTATACAACCTCAACCGCTTACCCTGGCAATAAATATGTGCTCCTCATTCAGGTAAATGAGATTGTTGCAGAGGTAAATTGACTCCACCACGAAAACATGCCTTTTGCAAAGAGAATAAATGTTTGAAACGTTTCTCCTGATGAAGACAATGCAGCTGACACTTAATTGAAGAGGCTGGTTCCATGGCCTTCATTCAGATGAAGGGGAGAAGCAGAAAGCAATGAGAGCCAGGAACATCTGATAATAACTCTGCTAAATCAGCTCTCGGCTCTTATCAGCATACAGCACCTCCCATGCAGCTATGGAGGGGAAAGGTCAAAACGCAAATCTCCACTAACGATCATACATCCAGAAATAAAGCAACCTTACAAAATGACGCTGGGTTGTTCCTCGCCCACACAAAGCTTTTAACTATCCACTCCCTCCTATGGAGTTCCCTACATAGGAGCTTCTCTAGAGCCTTGTAGAGAGGGTATCATTTTCTCACTTATAGATGGGGAAACTGAGGCAGCACGCAGCATCCTAAGTGTTCAAAGACTCTCAGATGATTATGGATTGTGTCAGAGTAAAAAAAAAAAAAAAAAAAAAAAAAAAAAAAAAAAAAAAGCCAGGGAGTGTAGGTAATAATTCAAGCATTCATTCAACCCCTGTGCTTTTAGAGGGGTTACAGTACATGATCTCTACTCTTAAGGTGCTTATGACCTAATTACAAAAATAAGATGTTCAGACACTAAATGCCACAATGACATTGAAGGGAAACCTCCAATGCCGCGTACACACTGTCCTCGGTGTTTTCAACTCAGAGCCACATTCACTTTATGAATTTTCGGAATTGACAGAAAGATAAGTTGGCACGTGGTTTCACACTTAAAACGGCACAATAAAAGCCAGGGACGCAGTTCAGAACATGCCGTTTGCTGAACTGTTCGTGTCCGCATGGCTTTCCAGATGAATACCTGGGTAAACTGTAATAGTCTTAGCCATAATTATTTACCAGTGACCAGAGTATATAGGTCCCCTTGAAGGAAAAAGAAGTTAATGTGGTTTAAAATAGCTTTAAAAAAAGCTATTTTATCGAGTTACAATGATATGTGGCAACATAAACTTATGTATTTTTTTGGCATTTCCTGTTCTTGGAATCCCAAATTTCTAAATATTTCCAAGAAACTTTTAAATATCCATATTTTAAGGCCCTCACATAGCACGGGATCGAATAAACATGAAGAAGCAGTGAAGATACAAGGCAAAAAAAGTATCCACCAATGACCACGTTGCATGTTACATTTTTGGCATTTGACTGAAATCTATACAAGGAATGAAGAAATTAATGATCTAACAGTTATAATAGTCAGTAATTACATTTTCAGAGTCTGTAAGAATAATCAATTAGAGCATACCTTTGAGGTAGCATTTTCCTCATTATAAACAAGCCAGCGGAGATGGAGCTGAGAGGCGAGCTGCCTCCAGCCACGGGCAGAAGGGAGGGAACGCTTGGAAACCCGGCATTCCAGAGCCCAGGGCCCCATGAAGCCTGCCTGCTCTGAGCTGGCACCGGAAAGTCCCTTCTCCGCGTGGCGTGAACAGGAGCTGTCCTTTTCCTCTCGTCAACCACTCCTCTCAACTACAGCTAGTGACCCATTCAGTTCCCAGATGAGATTCTTTTCAGGCTGTGGGTTCCTTGGCAGGCTGCCACCGAAAAGTAGAGTTGAATAAAAGGAGAGAAATAGAAGTCTGGATCTTTCCAAGTTTTTATGACAGCAGAAGGAAGAGGAAAAAAAGGCAGAAAAATACAGAGAAGATAGTATAACTGAGGACATAACACGCAGAAATGGCACTGTTCTAAAAAGAAACTGTGCCTACCTATTTACAGATGCATCTAAATTACTATATCAGGAATTTGAACCACAAAAAAAATTTAAAAGCCTTTTAATACTAAAAGTATATGTCTATGTATTTGTGCCTCTAAATTTTGAAGATAAAAGGTGCATATTCTTCCCATATTAGCAAATGTAAATTTCAATAAGCAAAACATTAATCCTCTGGGAAAAATGGCCAAAAGGCATAGACAGACATGAAAAGATGATTCACAAATTGCCAACAAATGAATGGAAAAATGTTCCACATCCCTTTTAATCAAACAAAAGCAAGCTAAAAGAATTTTAGACCTAATAAATTGGCAAAGATTTCTTTTTTAATGACAATATCTTAAATTCTGATTAGAGGTAAAGCTGAACAGGCATGATGCATAGCCATCATGATGATGAGGCAATTGGTACAAGCTGTTTGAAAGCAGTTTAACAGAATCTATCACGACCCACTTGTTGGGCTAATTCCTTTGGAAAAAGTAAGCGATGCAGATGAGGGGTATTGTGCAAGACGGTTCATCACAAGATTATTTATTAGCAGGGAAAATTTCAGAATACCGTATGCATCCAATAATAAGCAGAATGGCTTAAGTAACTTATGACAAATAGGAGATTATATAGTCATTGAAATATTTTCAAAAAAATAAATCATGACCTTGGGGAAATGTTTACAAAATAACATGAAGCACAAAAAATCCAAACACAAAACTGCAAGTGAATTATAGCTAAATGGTACGGTTGGAACAAAGACATAGGCTTTATAAAGGATATACATCTAAATCACCAACAGTGATTATTTTTGTTTAGAATTCTCTTCTTTATATGTTTCCGTACTTTCAATGAGTTTTTGAAATTAAAAAACAGCAAATTTATCTATTTTTTTAAAAAGAGCATAAGGTAATCATTCAACTTGAGATATAGCTATTTTTTTCACCATTTTTGCTCAAGCCAGCTAAAATTCATCTTGACTCAGAAAGGAACACATTGGCAGGTAGACTTAAGCATTCAGATTCATTGATTTCCGGTGTTAAAACTTTGGAACTTTCCTTTCCTGGTTACTCTTCCAGGAAAAAAATAGATGCCCTGTTGTTCCTCTTTGGGTTGTTTTTCTCACAAGGTCCGCTTTAGGGGGCATTGGGAGGAAAGAGGAGTTACCAAGACCATTATTTTAAATGTCTGTACTGTAATTTTAAAATCCCAGATGACTCAGCCAAGCTGCCGGGGTGCCGGCCGGCCTAGCAAGAGCCACAGGACTACGTACAGGAAAGCTACAAATGACGCAGCTGAAAAGTGATTGCTGCCTGTTTGAGAGAGATGCACGGGGTGTGCCAGAGGGACTCCTACACTGGAAGTTTTTCTGAATGAATTTCTTGTAAGTTCTGTCACATGGAACTCATGTAATACTAGGAATCCCTATGATGTGAGGACTTCATTCTACCACATGGCCTTTGCCACCGGCTGGTCAAAATACGCAAGTCTGCAGCTGTGTGATTCTAACATCCTATTACACAGTCTCAGCACTTGTTTTATCTTGGCCCAAGCACGGCCATTAATTAACAGATTTCAGAATCTTTCTTCGGATACAGCCTGACGCAATAACCAATGGAATTGGAATCACAAAAGAATTCATAGCTGTTCTCAATGACTGTCCATGGCATTTAGACTGACATCTGAGCCCCCAACCTGGCTCATCACACCTCACCTTCAAAGTCATCTTGTAGCATTTGCCCCCTTTCCTACTACACTCTGGCCACACTGGTCTTTTTTCTTTTTCTTAACCATGGCAAGCTCTTTTTCATAGTACTATGTGTCCTCTATGCCTGGAATGTTCTTCCTCTTAATCTTAAACGGATTGGGTCAGCTATGTTTTCAGGTGGATTAAAAGTAATCGAGTGAGCGAATAACAATCCAATGAAATGACACATTAAAATTAACATATTTTAACAGTTCATTTCTATTGTATTTTTTTTCCATTACCATTTATTTTTAATCTGATACTCTTGCTTAGGAAAAACTGACCTTTGTTTACCTCCAATATTTGGAAGGTAACTTTCAAAAGCATTCCCAATAAAAAGGTTATAAATGAGCCAGTGTCAGAAGCAAAAGAATGAACCAGATTTCTTTATTGGGTACAACTCAGAATCTACAGGGCTCTAACACCGACTTGCTTTGTCTGTCCTAACCGTTACGTTTTAGGGGAACAATGGTACTTATTTCCCTTATTGCTTTCATTTCAAATAGTGTAACATTATGAACGCCACACATACAGCATTAACTCATGGCATTGTGTACAAGCCCTGCTGAGCGGGCCAACACCGAGATGTGCCCTAATCATCCCAGTCTTCTGGAAGATACTCATATAATCTCTTCCCCGAGTGCAGGCTGGACCTAGTGACTGGCTTCTGATGAATAGAACACGGCAAAAGTGATGGCATGTCACTTCTGAGATTAGATTACAAACAAAACAAAACAAAACAAAAAAACCAGGATGCCAGTCTCTCACTTTCTCCCTCTTGCAACCCTTGCTTATTCTTAGCCTGCCAACAGCCATATAAATAAGCTTGGACACGGATCTTCTGAGGCCTGCAACAGCGTGTACATTTGGGAGTAGACCCCCTGCCCCCAGCTGAGTTTCAAGATGACTACAGCCCTAGCTGACACTTTCATTGCAGCCTTGTGAGGGACCCTGAGCCAGAGAACCCAGCTAAGTCACACCCAGATCCATGACCCACAGAAACTCTTAGTTAACAAATATATATGCATGTGGTGTGTGTGGGGGGGGGGTGATTTGTGACATGGCTAGTGCTAACTAATGCAAATATTTACAACCCAAACCACATACTTGACGTATCCTTTTAATAAGGAATATAATAAAAGGAAATTTTAGCTCTCTTAAGTACAAGAATGAAATCTTAGGTTGCAGGGGTATGGAGAATTTCCAGAAGTAGAAATAATTAATCAGGATTTATCCCCAAAGGGAATGATTACTATTATTTGGTATATCAATCATGAAGCCACTCATAATTTATACAGCATTTTAAAATATAACTGCTCTTTCCACTTTCACAGCCATTTGCTCTGTTTAAAAAGGCTATGAAGTGTTACTATTGTCTCCATCCTACAGATGAGGAGACCGAGGCTCAGCGGATTTCAGGACTTCCACGGAGACAAGGACCTTCTCGCTGTCACCACGCTTCCCCACCACCTGTCTAGCACTGTACATGCCTACAACATATTTGTTGAGTGGCCGCCTCCCACAACAGTGTCATCTGTAAAGATGATGTCATCCTTCCCCATGAAATTCTCCAACTGACATATATGCCAATCAATTGCTCTATATATTTACATGAATATGCATTCCTGGAACCAGCATATGTGTTTCCCAAACAACACAGGCCCTTCTGAAAGCTCGCTCTATCCTAAAGGCAGTAAGGAGGTCATCCCCTAATTTAATCCTATTTTTCATACAGTTCTACATTGCCAAAGACAGAGACCTATAGCTTTTTTATGAGCTAACAACCCTTTTTCAGTAAATCAAACTTCTTCCCTCGCATATCATTTTTTATAACCTCCCAGAGTGAGGCTACAGACAACAAGCCTTTCTAAGAGCCACCAAATAAGGTCAACAGATGGCTTGGATCTCCTCATCCCCCACAACGAGCCATCCACCCCCCGACCCCTGCCTCGTGTGACCTCTTTCCCCCGATCAACATGGTAAGTAGTAAGTAACAGGCCTGGTCAAAGGTCACTATAAAATAACCCCATGAGATGCTAGGTAGAGGTGTCCACAAAAATGCAACAAAGTGCTGACAGGGAAACAGGAGGTCGGGATTTTGATTAGGAGCTTTATATAAGCTTTAAATGCCCTTTTTTTTTTTTCAGAGTTTCACGCTCAAGAGATCATTCAGTCTTCAGCCACACGCCAGTAGCTTCTCACATATTACCTAATGAAAAAAGTATGTGTTCAGAGAGGATACCTGGAGCCATTAAATAATCAGTCTGCATTTTAAGAAGATAAGAAAATCATTAGGTGTGATTACTCTTGGAATTGTACGATCACAAACAAAAGAACTACAATATATCATGTGTAGAGTAATAAATTAGTAAGCCACCTATTCACTCGGCCAGTGTGGAAGGAGTGCTTTTCCAGCACTACATGCCGGGAAAATGGTGATGAACCGAACATGCATGATCCCCGACATTTCAGAATTTAGACTCTAGTAGGACATACAGATTTTAAATTTTAAAAATTGAATTAAAAGTCACTAAAAGGAACATAACTTTGAAAGTTGACAAGTGCTGTGACTGGAAAGTTCTGGATGGCAGGAGTATTTAACAGGGGACTGAATTTAGGTTCGGGACACAGGGAAAGCAGCAGTGGTGTGGGCAGAAGGGGCAGCATACGCAAAGGCCCTGCAGCTCGTAAGGCTTGCTGCATTGAAGGGCCTGAAATCCCAGTGTGTTCTGGGCACACCAAGTAAGGGGCTGGTGTTTCGAGATGAGGCTGGCCTATCTGAAGCCAAAGACTGTGATCCAGACTCTGCTCATAACTATAGGCCAAACTCTTTCCCCTGAACACCAGACTTGGCGTCCCACCATGTCCTGGACATCTTCTCACACATAACCTGCCCAGGACTGAGCTCCTCATCTCTCCCACCAAACCTGCTCCATCAGCCACCTGCCCCATCTCAGCTGATGGCAACTTCAGCCTCTCGGCATCTCAGGTCAAAACCTAAGCATCCTGCCAGACTTCTTTCTTACCCTTATACCCAATGTGTCAGCAAGTCCTTTCAGCTTTACCTTCAAAATAAGCCAAACTCCTTCTCACCGCCTCTCCCACCATCACCCACTGCAGGCTGCCACTTTCTTGTCTCCTAACAGGTCTCCCTCTGCCACCCTCGCCCTCCACAGTCTGCTCCTCAACCACAACAGGGAAGGTCTTTAGAAGTGATGGAGTCTGTTCCCAAAGCTCTCCAATGGCTTCCTTTATTGCTGGGATAAATATCCAATGTTCATAACACGGTCCCAAGCCCCTGAATAATTTGGCCACCCACCACCTCCCACTCCTTCCTCACTGCCTCGGTGTCTGCTTCCTTGCAGCTCCCCAGACACACCAGGGCCTCTGTACTGGCAGCTCCCTTTGACTGAAAGCTCTTTCTCCAGGTCTCTGCAGGAATTGCTATCTCACTTCAGCAGCTCCCTGCTCGCGTCACCTACTTAAAAAGGTCTTCCCTGACTCCTCCATCTGAAAAATGAAAGAGTGTGTTGTATCCACTTACCGAGCTTCATCTTTCTACTTAACACTTCCTGCTCTATGATGCGTTATATGTGTACTTATTTGTATAGAGAGCTTGTCTGCTGGTTAACTGCTATGACCTCAGAACCTGGAAGACTTACAGCTAGAGAGAGCAAAGGCACGCCTTTCATGATGTGCTTTGTTGGGCTGCCACATGGCCACCTCCAGAGGTCTTCAGTAATAAAATTACAATCTCCCAAGAAATATATTGAGTGTCTGATATCGTACTAAGATTGAGACCCTGGAGAAGTAAGAGAAGGAGTGAGAAGTCTGGCTAGGAGGAGAGAGAAGGAGGGCATGGCTTAGGCAGGCAGTGTTGGGGGAGGGGGGCCAGCCTGAGTTCCTGTGACAGGCACTGGGGTGGAACAGAATGTGCTGAGGGGCAGAAATAAAAGGAATAAAAGAAGTGCGAGGGTGCCCAAGACAAATGTGGTCTCTGTCACAATTTTGGCTCAGCTCAACTCTAAAGGAAGGTTTTCAACCAGCATAAGGGGAAAGAGATTAAGGTCTTCAGAGTATACATTTATCTTGCCAAAAGACTGCTCATGTGTTTTTTATAATCATTAAAAAAAATCCACAGCAAACTTGAATGTCAAACAATAGGGAATGGTTAAGAAATTATGGTATAGCTACTCAATGGAATATGATGCATAATCATAGCTTTGAAAACTATGTAGCAACACGAAAAAATGTCTGTGGTATAGTTTTAAGTGAAGAAGGCAGGATTTTAAAATGTATCTCTGCTCTGACTAAAATTATTCACCTCTAGATAAGGAATGGAATAGACTATGAAAATGAAAAATCTATGATTCCTTACAGCTGTGAGATTGTTTGGGATTTAGTCATCCCACCCCATTCCTGAATTTCTAAAAAATTATTACAATAGTTTTTTAAATTATTATTTATTTTTAGACAGAAGGGAAGAGAGTGAGAAAGAGAGGTAGACAAACATTGATGTGTGGTTGCCTCTCGAGTGCCCCCTCCTGGGGACCTGGCCCGCAACCCAGGCATTTGCCCTGACTGGGAATCGAACTGGCGACACTTTGGTTCACAGGCCAGTCGGTGCTCAGTCCATTGAGCCACACCAGCCAGAGCTATTGCAATAGTTTTTAAGCTACAGGGACATCCATCAATATGCCGAGTCTCCCTAGGCTGATTCTCCCAGGAACATTAGTCAGACATCAAACATCCTATGCTGGTAATAGGAAATTCATGACAAAGAACATTGTTCAAGTACCCCATGATCAATTCACTCAGGGTTAATGAACCATCTACCCTGTGCAAGGGACTATATGCTGGATTCTACAAGGGAAGTCAAAACTGAGCGAGCCTCAGTTTTTGCTCCTATAGAACTTACAATCTAGGTGAGGGAATTCATGACAAACATAAAAATAACCTCAGTAGAAGATAATTTTTTTTTAAATTGTAAGAAAATATATTAACAAAGCACCAAGGAATACATTAGTTTTTCATTCAGTTTTTAGTTTGGGAGATTAGGAGAGAAGTGTTTCCACAGGCAGAGGGTGAACGGGGTGGGGAAAGGGGAGGGATGGACGAGGACAGGAGATGCTCCAGGAGAGAGGAAAGGCTGAACGTGATGGGCACTCAACGAGAACAGGAGCTTGTTTTGGGTCTGGCTTCAGTGTGGGATAAAGCTATAGGGATTTATTTAGTAGCCAAACGGGAAGAGTGTGACAAAGGGACAAGGCACGGCTTGTTTCAAACCCCAACTTGGCCATTTACTGATTCTGTCACAGCAACTGGTTTTGTCCCTTAACTTCTAAGTCTCACTTCTTTTTATTGATAAAAAAGGGATAACTTCAACTCCTTGGTAAGTTTGTTTTGAAGGTTGACATGGTAGATCAAGAGAGTAGATCCTGGCCCATACTCCTTAAAGACTCAACCGGTAATTCTGTTCCCCTTGACTCTCACTCCACAGGAGGAACTGGTTGAGAAGGAGACAGGGCAGAAGGACAAAACTCACAGGACACTGCTAAAGCGGGGGGTCTAGAAAACTCGGCAGTGACATGTTCACGATGGCCAAGGGAAAAGGCGAAGTCAGTGATTGTCATGAAGGTTCAAGCTGGGGGCACAGAGGATGACAGTAGCCCCCACGGAAATGGGTGTGTCACAAGGAAAAATGGTAAGAAGATATGAATGGTTGAACAATTTGAAAACTGAGGAACAGCAGCAGTCCATCTAGGAGGAAATGGCCAGGGTAAGTTGGAAGTGGGGGCTCGTAGCCCGGGAGAGAGGTATGGGTTAGAGACACACATGACCTATGCTATCTGATTTTTAGCAGTTGGCTATTCCTACTGCCATGGTCTATAGCACTTCTGTTAACCTTCCTCTACTGTTCATCTTCACATATTTATCCCAAATATGTAGAGAAGTGGTTGCATCAAAATACCCCATTGGTATATATTACAACTAACTTTAGCATCCCATATTTTCCTCCATGATGTGTTATCTTTTTCGACAGCTTAATTGAGATAAAATGTATATATCATGCAATTCACCCACTTAAGATGTACAATTCCATAGCCTTAGAATATTCACAGGTTTGTGAAACCATCACCATTATCAATTTCAGAACATTTTCATCACTTCAAGAAGAAACTACACATCCCTTACTTGTTCCCCCCAAGTCCCCAGCCCCACCCTCAGGTTTAGGCAACCACTAACCTGCCGCTTGTCTCCACAGATCGCCTATTCTGGACCGTTCATGTAAATGGAACTGTATAATACGTGGGCTTTTGTGTCTGCATTCCTTTTCTTAGCAAAATATTTTCAAGGTCCATGCATGTGATAGCATGTATTAGTAAATACTTTATTTCTTTCTATAACCAAATGGCATTCCAATATATGGACAACCATATTTTCTTTATCTGTTCACCAGTTGATGGACTTGGGTTGTTTCCACATTTTGGCTGTCATGAATAACCCTGCTATGCACATTTATGGACAACTTTCTATCCGGACACGTGTTTTCCTTTCTCTAGGCTGGATAGGTAGGAGTGGAATTGCTGGTGTAAGGTTTATGTTTACGTGTTTGAGGAACAGCCAGACTGTTGTCCAACCCCACCAGCAACGTATGGGAATTCCAGTTTCTCCACATCTTCATCAACATTTGTCATTGTCTGTCTTTTCTTTCATAGACATCCTAGTGGACATGAAGTGCATCTCACTGTGGTTTGATTTGCATTTCCCTGATAGCTAGTGATGTTGGACACATTTTCATGTGCTTATTAGCCATTTGTATGTTCTCTCTGGAGAATTCTCCATTCAGATCCTTTGCCCTTTTTTAATTGTCTTTTCATTATGATATGTTTTTAAAACACAGAATTTTTTCTGCTGTGTTTTCATTGTGCAAAACAGAGGGAGACAATAGGTATGAATTGTCCATCAACAACTAGAAAATCAGAAAATTTTCTTCCTACATTGAAAAATCTATATTCAATTTGGTACACGTGTTCTGTTATAGGAACTGGCAGCTTTTGTCCTTGTCAGTAAATATTAGCACATCAAAACAATGATTGTTAAGTCTAGCAGGGCAACAAACTGCGGTTCTATTTAATCCTTTGTTCTCAAGGTTAAAAGTTGACATTGCCCTTTTGTCGTTGCTCTTTCACAAACCCTAGGGATGAATTCAAGGCCAAACTAAGGTCAATACCCACACTAGCAAATTCATTAATCAATGCAATATGTATACATCTACTTTCAAAGTGTAGCCTTTTTTAAAATTGTTTGTTGTGTTTTGCTGGCTTTGTCTACAGCAGGTAATGCGTGGACCCGCATCTATGAAGATTGACTCCAGGTTTCTCTAGGGGTCCATCAGAAGTTTATTTTTAACATGGACTGAAAAATGTCTGGTTATAATCCACATCACTTCCAGTCTGTCGGCTCCCATGGGGTCCCACTACTACTTGGCCTGGGTACTGCCTTCTTGCTGGGCAAACCCACTGTTGAGGGTTGAATTGTGTCCCCCTCCATGCCTCCCAAAAATCAGTATCCTATAAAGTGACCTGATTTGGCGATGAAGTCCTTACATAAGCAGTTAGGCTAAAATAAGGTCTTTAGGGTGGGTGCTAAGTAGGGTACCAGCCCAGCCAGTATCCTTATAAAAAGGAGAGATTCTCACACACAAGGAAGACACTGTGCAGAGACACAGGCAAGACAGGAGCTGAAACAGCCCTTTGAAGGAACCAGCCCTGCTGACACCTTGATCTTGGACTTCTAGCCTCCAGAACTGTGAGAGAAGTTTCTATTGTTTAAGTCCCCTCATTGGTGGTAATTTGTTACAGGAGCCCAGGAAACTAATACACCTGGCCATCCCCTGAATCCCCCTGAGTGCCAGAGCTGTGGTTGCCTTGGTGGGTGGGTGCTTCTGTCCCTGGAGGGTCTACCCTCTGACAGAAATTACCCAAATGGCACTGCCTTGCAATACAATGACGGCACCACGGTTCTTAGTTATGGTTGCTCTTTGAGTTTCTGTTCATAGTTATTTTCTGTTCTCTTCCAAAGACTCAGACACAAGATTACGGGGCGCTGGGCCAGAAACCTTCCCCTCCTCTACTGCCACAGAGGACAACCCAGGCTTCCTTGCTGGGTCAGGCTCATCCTGCCTGGCTCCCTCTTCCCTTAGAATGAGTGCAGCTCCTCCCTTTCCCTCATCTTCTAGTTCATCAGCCCCCCAGGCATAGCGACCCTATCTCTGAAATGGCTTTTGGATCTGGCACCATCGTAACCCACAACACTATCACCTCTTGCCCGGACAACCACACTAACCCACTAACTGAGCTCTCTGCCTCCACCCCTGCACCCCCTCACCCTCCCACAACATTCCATTGCAGTGACTTATTCAGTACATGCTGTGAGGAGAGGAACTGAGTCTGTTTTTGATCAGGTATTATGTGCCTAGTACCTGGCACATAATACATGCTCAGTAAAGGTCTGATGAAGGAAGAGAGGGAGGGAGGGAAGGGGAGAGAAAGGAAGTGGGGTTTACATTCTCTTTGACCAATGACAAGGCTATGTTTTTTCGCTGGCCTTAGTTGAGCATGTCCTTGTGCTGAGAAAGACAGTCAGTACGAGCAGAGATGTCAAACAATGTGTTTTTCCAACTAAATGATGCAGCCTTCTATGCACGTGGCCATCCAAGCCAGTCCCCAGAAGAGAGCCGTTCGGCGGGTGCTGTGTGCCCAGCTGCTGTCTTCCCTGGATCATCCCACACGTTAGAATCATATCACACACCCACCACCTCCCTGCACAGGCCTGAGGTACAAAAGTCCTCTTCGGGGTTTTGCTCCTCCATTAAGGCACTGAAGCTGCTACATCGAACTTTGAACAAGTGGTCTGTACATTCTATTTTTCCATCTGGGGAACAGCTACAAGCAAACCTTATCCATCCTTTAAAAAAAGGTGCTAAAATGCACCTACCACCAAACTGACCATGTTAACCATGTTTAAGTGGATAATTGAGTAGTGTTAAGTACGTTTACACCGTGATGTACCCAATCTCCAGAATCTCCTAGTTTTTGAAAACAAACAGTAAATGCCTAAAACTATGTAAAGGAATACAAGGCTTCCTAACAAGATTCCCAAAATATATACTACACATTAAATAAAGATAAAGCATCCATTTACAACCTTCCTTTTAAAGATGCTATAGTTTTTGTGCTTTAGGAAAAAAACAAGAACACTTCCTGGAAAGGTTAAAAATTAACCCTGGCTTAAATGGTGAACCTGTGTGTCTTAAGAACATCCCTTGCAAAGGGCAAGTCAGGTAATTACGTGTAATTTTTTTTCTCCCTGACTTTTGTGAGTGCTTCTGAGGCACATGAGGAAAAAAAAAGTGTACTTCTCAGTCTAGGCTGCTTCCACCCACTAGGCAGCCAGCGCTGTTTTGTTTTCTTAATGTTTTGAATGGTTTGGAGATTAGCATGGGTATTTAGCAAAAAGCACAATTTCAAATTACACGCTGCTTCACGCTGCCAAAACCCTGTGCATCACGCTCTGCGATGGCGTCCACCAGCTCCGTACTGAGAATGGCGGTTGTTAGGCATCTGGCTTTGCAAGGCTGGGAGAGGAAATCATGCACAGTGTGCGCTTAGACAGGCCTTATTAGAAAAGAAGAGCGTCTTAAATGTGGTTTCATTTTTTTTAAACCTAGTAATATCTTTTAATCAACACCGTATGTATCTAAATCAATATGACAAATAGATGTGCTCCAAAGGAGGAACATGTTATACATGGGCATCCTCAAAAACCGATCATCGCATTTACAAGGACGTACGTTAGTAACGTTCTGGTCCTGGTTGGCCAAGGTTTTTATTTATCTACAAGCTTAACCACCATAACCACATGTATGTGTGGATGTTAAAATTGCTTGAACTTCAGTATACTGCTTAGAAGAGGCTCCCAAGTAATCCCTCCCTGGCACTGGTCACAGGCTGCATTATTAATCATGGCTTGTATTTCACCCATTGAAGACATGGAGGTGCAGACAGAGACTGAAAATGGCTAAGCCCCACCCTAATCATTATTAGGAGAAAAACAAAACCAAATATTCAAAAGCAGATGGCTCCATGCCCAGGGTGAAGACACTGCATTGGTATAACAAGAGCTAAAATATCTTATTAAAGATAGTTCAGGAACTAGGGCTAGGACCTATCTTGCTCATTGAGTGAATACCTAAACCCCTTTACTTTCAATCCTCAAAAGAATTGAACAACTGAGAACTCTAACCTCATTGTCACTCCACAAAGTCCCCTAACGGTCAGTCACAAAGTAGCCTGAGAGAAAGTTTCCCTCAATGCCACCAAAAGCACAGGTCTGTAACAGAGGCCTTCCTGCAGCATCGGGAACAGATCCCTTGTTAAGAGGTTAATATACCTGTTATGCATTTGTTCATCAATCCAGGTACATGTAGCCTAAAGCTGGAACCCCAGAATGATTAGCGGAGAAACATCTAAGGGCAGATAATGCGTGCAAAAGCATCAGAAAGCATGTTACTTACAAACCCGCCGACAAGTGCCCAACTGGAAACCCTCACCTGGAAGCCGCCCAGAGCGGTGCTGTCAACAAGCGTGAGCTCTTCTCTCACGCCGACCGACCTCTAACCAAGGAACGCTACGCCTCGCTGGCCTGTCAACCCCTCGGCTTCTCCCTCTGCAAAACGGAATTAAAGCTGTGTTCCAATAAATGGAGGTTAAACTCTTCTAACGAACGACAGGACAGAGAAACACAAATGTCATCTCACGACATGTAAAGAAACATGCAGTTTTGTCCTTAGAAACGGTTTTCAGTCATGTTTGGAAGCACATGGTCAGACAGACGTGCACTTGGAAACAGACCGCTATGGGGATGCGGCGGGAAGTTCGGGGTGGAATGACTCAGGAACGCGGGACGCGGAGGCTCTCGGCAGCGGGGAGTCCCAGGGCCCTTCCAGGAGTTTAGAAAACATCATTTCTTCTTTCTTTTTCTTTCTTTCCTTCTCTTTCTTTCTTTCTTTCTTTCTTTCTTTCTTTCTTTCTTTCTTTCTTTCTTTCTTTCTTTCTCTTTCTTTTTTCTTTCTTTCTTTCCTTCTTTCTTTCCTTCTTTCTTTCCTTCTTTCTTTCCTTCTTTCTTTCCTTCTTTCTTTCCTTCTTTCTTTCTTTCTTTCTTTCTTTCTTTCTTTCTTTCTTTCTTTCTTTCTGTCTGTCTGTCTTGAGGGGGTTCTTTTTAATCATTTAGTGAATACACAAACTAGTATATTGTTTAAAAATTTAAAGGAAAACACTCTGGTGTGTATTGAGAAATATTGATTCTTCTAATATTTTAAAGGGTGACAAACAGCACAAACACTTCAAGTCTGGGGGTGGGGGTGGGTGTTCTAACTAACACCATGACGTGAGCAAAAAGCAAATCTGGCCTGTGCAATAACACAAAATTTATTAAAGCTTAGAGGAAAGAAACACAAGGGGGTGACGATGTCTCGAAGGGAGTAAGATTTTCCCTCCACAAACAGCTAAAGGCAAGTAGTATCTGGGCCAAAGAAGTGAAGCAACAAGGGAACCGAAAGGTACCCATCTTGACTCTTTCCAAAAGGGAGGGTTTCTCAGAGGCCACATGCAAAGCAAAGCATAGTGAGGATTTTGGGGGGAAACAAACCATTTAAAATATCCATATTTGAAACTTATACAAAACAGAGCTCCTCTGAGGTACAAAGAAATATCTTCTAAATTAGTCAATCTGCACATTTTAATTTTTATTAATTATATTTTCTTAAATGTTTTGTAGTGCGCAGCATACCTTCTAACAACCATTTGCTGCCTTTGAACTCTGAATGCAATGCAGATTCTTTCCTTAAAAAGAACCACAGAATGTTAGTGTAGAAGATTCCTTAGAGATCCATCAGAATGGCAGTTCTCAACCCTGGCTGCACTTGAGAAAAAATTCTGGAGCTTTTAAAAAACCGAAAGGCTCAGGGTTCCACGCCAAACCAATAAAATCACAAGGGGGTAGAGATGGTATTTTTTGTGATAAACTCCACAGGTGGCTCTACCTGGCTGCCAGGATTAGAACCATTGATAGAGAATACAGATCTGCACTGCTTGATACTGCGGTCCCTGGCCACAGCGGCCACTGAGCACTTGAAATGTGACTCGTCCGAATTATGTGGTAATTGCAAAATACACACCAGATTTCAAAGATTTATTATCCAAAAAAATGCGCAAAGTATCTCATCCCCATTTTTATATCGATTATGTGTTGAAGTGATAATATTTCAGATATGTTGGGTTAAATAAAATGTTACTAAAATTAACTCTTTTTAATGTGGCTCCTAGGTCATTCAAAATGTCATATGCAGCTCACCTGTGTGGCTCCCATTACGGAATGGTGTGGGTCAAGACCAGCACTCTTTTATTACAAGTGAAGAGATGGAGGCAGGGAAGCATAACGAGCTCAGGCAAGCACCCCGGGGTTCCCTCCTCCAGTCAGAGGCGTCTCCTGTTGCCATAAACCACTCCATCGCAGAGCTAGGAATGGCAGAGCCCTGATGCCCTCCATCGGATTTTAATCTTTCTTTCTTTTGTCTTGCTCACTATTTATTCTAAGATTTGATATTAAAATCTATCTTTGCTATGGAAAAATGTCCGCTCTCCGTTGTGCACATACTTGTGATTTGTTATTGTAGGGTTGCTCGTGAAAGCAGAATACCGAGAACGGATGTTGAAAAATAAATCTAGGAAAGCATTAGCATAAAGAAAATGGAGAGAATGGATGGAAGTGAGTATTACGGCTTCGAAGAGGCAGATGGTCAAGTTCTAGCCCGGGCATGTTTTACCATGCCGTCGTTTAAGAAGGAACCCCAGAGACCCTCAGCATCCTAAGAGCCACCTTCAGCACGCTGTCAAGTCTCCGCTCAGAATTCAGAAGTTCGAACCCATGATATTGTCCTTCCTCTCAGAAGGGCTGGTTTTCTGGGCAATATTGTCATTACAATGGGGCAAATTGGGGTTTTTATAACGGCACACCACTCCATACCGAGGTACCCTGGTGGAAATGGACTTTGTCCTCAATACCTTCTACCCTCTGGTGCATGGATTACTACCTGGTCATTCAGAAGCCAAACAGCATCATAGCTACTTATGGGAGAAAATAGGGTTTAGATAAAGTGGAATGGTCCTACCAGATCTGGCAAATGAAGATAAAATGTATGTCTTCTAATAACCAGCTAATTAAAAAAAAAAAAGATGTTTGTTGTTGCAGGTGGTTTCCCCCATTGGGAAACCGGCAGAGACCAAACTGCATAAAACTGCCTGAAATGTATTATATTTGAGAAATCATACAACACAGGGCTCCTCAGTGAAATAAAAGAATAAAAGAGACCTGAATTCTGATATAAAGCCTTCATGCAAAGAGCTGGAAAGGAAACCTACAGGTCAGGCCAAACCACACATATAGTAGATGCATTCAAGATTTCTATTGAGATATTCTTGCTCCCCATCCTAAATACTGTATAACTTAAATGTCATCTTAAATCAAATGTTTGGTGCTCTGGAGCCCCCTATGTTGCATGCATGATTTCTATTAGCTATGATTAGTCAAGTTTTGCCAGTCAAACCACAAAGAGTGTACGTCCAGACTCAACTCACTTCTCATGTAGTGATATTCACCTCTAAACCCTCTCATTCCTACACACCAACCTGGAAAGATAATAAGTTACAGATGGATCCTGGGCCAAAGTACATCTGCCAGAGTGAAAACACTTGTTGCGCTATTCAACTGAAAGAAAGATTATTGATTTTAACTTTAAATAATTTTTTAGATCTCTTCCTCAAAGAGGATAAAGAAAAGACTTGAAGTAAAGAAAGTTACTGCCTTATTCCGAGATGGTCTTTTAGGTCATTTTTAGTTCTGCTTGCTTTTTAGTCTCAAATGAAACCTGGATGGTGTTGTTTTAAGGGGCATGTCTAATCCTAATGGTGAAGAAGAAGAAGAAGAATGACCTTCAAATAAGAAGGTCAGTATTAGAAAAATTAACATCACAGCTATATAAGAATAAACAGAATAGAAACTGCAGCTTATATGGTTAGGGCATTCATTCAAAAGATCTGATTTTTTTAAAAAAAGTCTTTGAAAGGCTAGTGATCAAAAGCTTGAAAAGAGCAGGCATCCAAAGCCATGAGTTGTGACAAGGACGTTTTTGGTGGTGGGGCTCGTTGGGAAGAAAACCTGACTGACCTCGAGGCAGAGATTGGGTGTCCAGGCTCCGTGCGGCACTCTTCAGTTCTGGGCCTTGGGTGAGCCCGGGGATACCACCAGGCCTCACATCCTGTTCTGCAGTGAGAAAAGGCTGGGTTATGAGTGAGAAGACCTCCCCAGCTCCAGCACTACATATGCTACAAGCCTTTCTGTCTTGCCCTCAGAATCCCTAGGCCGAAAGGAACTCTTACTGTCTAAAATTAGTTCAAGCCAAACACCAACATGGCAGTTTTCAATGCTTGTTAATTTTAGGGTAGAGATTAGAAATGTAAACCTTGAGGAAATACAAGGATGCAACTAAAAATACATATTTTTAAAGTGTTGAATGGATTCTGATCTAGTTTTCAGAAAAGATAATTGGTCGATAGAGTGAGCCTGGAGGAAAAGAAATATGGAAATGTCAACCTAACATCCGATACATTCAGGAATTTATCCTAAACTTTGTAAGTTTTATTTTGAAAGTTCCAGAGTCTCAACAGAGCTTCAAATTTTTGCTCTTATTTCTGGAACAGGGTTGTCATAACCTAGAAATTTGTAAATGCTCTCTTTCCCTCTCCAGTTAAACTCATGATTCGTGATTCCCAACAATGCCATACTAATGGACCCTCAAAAAAAAAAAAAAAAAAACACTAATTGCCCATTTTTTCCTAATTACAAAATGTAAAAACTCTTTAGTGAAAATATTAAACATGATGTCATTTTTAAAGTGCCAAGGTTTTTTTTTTTTTAAAGCAACGTTACAAAACAGATAGCTTACTTACTTTCCAAGTAGCAACACAGAAAGGTTCTTTTAAGTCTGCTTAGCATATCTGAAAGTGCTTCTTTCTCACACTTAAATATTTGAGGCTATTGCCCCCCCCAGTTTATTGTCTTACTCTGTTGCATAATTTTCTCAAATAGGATTTACAGAAATAGTCCTAGATTTAAATTTTTAAATGCTAATTTATAAAAGCATTGGTTGATTCCCATAATACAGGTAGTAGTCAAACTGGACAAGATAATGAATTGACTGAGATCATTGTTCCATCTTCATCCAAGAAAGCTGCCTCTAAAAAAAGATCTTAAATTGCTGTAGAAATCCAATTTGTGAGATGCAAAGGAAGCATATAGATGGGAGACACCCACAGGATTGCAGTAATTTTGTGGCTAACAGCAATGCTTTGAAGTGAAGAAGAAAAAAATGACAAAAATAGTAAGTCCACTCAAATCCCCAATTTTAACTCAACAACACAACCAGACGAAAACTGACTACAAATACAAATACAAAGTTCCCATCTTGGGGAGCATCCAGAGAGCATTATTCCCACGTATTCAAAATGATTTGCAGCTTACTGAGAAACAAGTTCCAATGCTAAGGAAATATTGCCATAAGACGGTGATGCATCATCGCTAAAAAGTAAATTGTAGTAGGAAATCAGGAGACCAGGAACTTGACATCAATACAACTAGTCATGGAAAGTTTGTGATAATTGATTGGGTTTCAATCTGCACGCATGGGAAACTGACAAGTAGTTGTCATGAAAATCTTCAACTTACTGTCATTGAAAAGCTATAAAGGAAAAGTCTCCCAACAAACTACCATTCATTTAACCACCTATTCAAATAAAAGCTGCAACACCACAGGGATGTAGAAGCAAAGGCGAAGTTTCCACTTTCTGGATGAGAATGTTCTAATAAACTATATGCTCATGTATTAACTATGAGATCACAACGGACCTCTAATTTACAGGCAATTTACGGGCATCAGCAATTTACATTAAAAAACAACTCGAAGATGCTATCAACTGAACAAACGTGTTTACTCTGAGTAAAGTTGAAAAATAAAAGTCACTATGAATCAGTCAGGATTTAAAAATAATAGATCTATTTAAAATGCTACAAGCAAAGAAAAATGGGAACATTTACAGGGAGGCACAGGTGAATTCTTTCCTTGTTTTCTTTTTAAGTTTTAGAACTAAAGTAATAGCTGGTATTCCGTCGACAGCACCATTCTTCAGGGGGAACACACATCTAGGTTGGAAGGCGGAAAATGGTTTTTTTGTTCATTTTATTTTTAAGTTTTGGGTTTCCTTTTTAAGAATTCCTTCTTTATTAAAACTTAAGTACTTATTGAAGTGATTCATAAAAACTCACGGAAGAAGGGAATTCTTACCTGACATGTAAACATGTTCACAAACATTATCTTACCCAGGAAATAAAGGTCTTATTCATGCATGCACGCACGCACACACACACCCTTCCACACAAAATGCTACCACGTCCCAGGAAACTGACAAAAGCAACATTAAGATTTAATGCAAAACACAAACCCATTTTTCTGAATTTTGTCTATGGAAATACGAGATCGGCCTCATTGAGCCAACTGCAAAGTTCCCTTTCTGCTTAATGAGCATAATAAACATCATCTTACCATTCTCTGTAGATAAAGGCAGCAACGTGTTGCTTCCTGCAGTCACCAAATCAAGTTTTTTTCCTCCCTTTCCTTCTAGTAACCTCCTTCACACCAGCAATATCAGGAAGAAAAGGAATCCGAGTATTTGCCTCAGTGTTTCAGACCGCAAGGCTGCGAAACTAACTCTTAGTAAAAAAGAGCAGGTCTGGTATTGTACAATCACTTCTGCAGCTCAGAGGTACCTCCTGGGCTCTCGTACCTCCTCGCCTCCCTCGTTCCCTGCGTTTCTTTCAGTAATGAGACTAATTTTTCCAGTAGCCTTAAACTCCCTAGATTTAACTGACATGGAAAATGTGACTGAAAACTTGTAGAACTGTCTAGCCTCCAACCCTACACAGAATCAACTTTGTTGCAAGTGTTGAAGAACACCTCACAAGCAGCTACTTGCTCGCTGAGACTCCTGAGCGGCATGCACAGCACAGCACACCAAACAGCAGTGCGCCATCTAGTTAGCGAGCGGCACTCTCCATTCGAGAAGGGGGGACACCTTCCAGCCCAGGGAGTTAAGGACTTGTCAGGGCTCAGCTGCTCTAAAGGTCCAATTGTTTATTTAAATTAAAAAAAAAAAATAGATCACTACGGAGATAATCCACATCTAGTGGATATGGGAAAATTTAGGTTATAATGGCACTACAAACTTTTACATCTGACTTTGATTTACAAGATAAAAGCAAGTTTTAAATTAAAAGGGCTTTCTGTTAATAGAGCTTATTATTCTGAAGACGGGAATGATTTTCTTCGAAAGTTGTCCCTGGGTGCCTGCCTATTATCTTTGCCTTTCCCCTTCCACTAATGAGCATTTATCTAAAGAGCCTGTTAATCCTCTGATGTGTGCTTCTGGTCAAAGGTAACAGTTTGAATAAAACCACTAATCACTGATCACTAAATCACTGATCATTAATCACACGTTTCAGTGTCAGCGACCTGGGGCCATTTTTTCCTTTCGCTCTGTGCGTCGCAAACAAGAAGTTTAACGTCTTAGATGCACATGGATTGCATGGGGGTTATGCTATTTCATGGATAAATGTGAATAAATAATAAACATGGCCACAGACTCAGGGAAGGACTGTCAATTAGACCCCAGACAGGAGTTTCACAAACGTCTACTCCACAGCATGGCTTTCACTTGGAAGACACTAGACCTGATTATAACAAAACATGTGTCCATCAAGAAATCCCCACCTACTCAGAATATAAATTTTCCTTTGTTTAGCTTTCACCCACTCCAAATCAGAGGGCACCCAAATCATCCGCCCCTCTATCTGAAACACAGCTAGCAGTTTATTTAATTTCTGCTGCACACACAGCCCAAGAGTTTTTACTTTTATCCCTTATGCATGTCACAGGCAGTATTTTTTATTTCCACTGGCAGATTCGAAGTTCTGGCTCAATTTAATAACTTAAGTATTAAACTTCCTCCTTGAGTACAGAAACTTAAGGCTAAGAGAAAGAAACACACAACAATTCATTATACTGTACTTTGGGTTTAAGGACTCACATTCCCTCACTTTGGAAATGGAACGTTTAATCTTGATCCTTGCAACTACATTTAATTTAGTCAGCATCCTCTCTTCTCCTTCCCTGTTCTCTTAAGCAGCTGGAGAAAGGTGCTATGTCAAATTAATTACTTTGTTTGCAGCGGGTGTTTTGTTTTCCCAAGTCACCGCAGGGACACAGGATTGTCATAACGTCTCTCAGCGTTTGCTGAGATGCCTTTTCAGTCAGGGCTGAGCACTTTCGCCCCGGAGAAGAGGGCTCGCTGGTGCCTTGCTTAAATAATAGAAAAGGGCAGATTGTGCCTGCGCGGATCAGGTACCACGCTCCGACACCAGAAGCTCTTACCCACACTCCGGGGACAGTGCTCGCCCCAGGGAAAGCAGCGAAAGGCGGAGGCGGGGCCGGAGTGATAACGGTGTGGGCGGGAGAGGGGGTGGAGAAGGAGGGGTCCTGGAGGAGAGGGCAATAACGATGCCCAGGGAACTGGAGACTGTACAAGTATGTTGGGGGCTGCGGGTGGAAAGCAGAGTTGCTTTGTCAGCATTTCTGAGCCCCCGAACCCTTGAATATCCGAAGCTGTGAATCAAACACTTACTGGCCTGCAGAATGACGTAATGGACCTGCATCCAGCCTTTATTCCTTGACACATGTCAGAGAGGGAGGGAAAAATAAAAATCGAACACACTCTGCGGACTCTGACGAAACATACAAGCAGCCCACTCCGGTTCCTGGCCTTGAAAGAGCATCAAGTGGTGGGCGGCACACGTTCGGGGAAAGTTGGGGAGGGGGTGGCCCTTGTTTGGGACTTTTATCTAGCGGTTATACAACCCCTTCCCGCAAACAAATTTATAGCAAAAAAGAAGCGGGATGCAGCCGCCGGGAGAAAAACATCTCCGTGGTTCCTTCGCATGTCTTGCCCCTCTAAGAACTTCGTGAAAAGTTTAAGCGGTTCCGTGGAGAATCTGCCGTAGAGGTTCCGCCGCCAGGAACTGCCACCGCGCCTCAGCGGCAGCTGTCACTTGGGGCAGCGGCGGGGAAGAGGTAATCAGACCAGAGAGCACGGGACGGAGGGAGGCAGGGGCGGCTGGAGGAGAGAACGCAAGCAGAGCCTCGCCACTCTCGAGCCTTCCGCGCCTGGAGCCAAAGACAAGTGCCCTCCAGGAGCAAAGTTCCCTCCTCGGGCGCGCGCCCACCAGCTGAGCCGGGCAGCCCCGCGGGAGAGGTGGCAGCAGCAGGCCCAGCACCCCGGAGGGGGCAAGCCCCCGCGCACGCCCCTGTCCACCCGCTAGGTGACCCGGCGTCCTCGCCGCGCCCGCTGGAAGTTTGCAAACTTTCTCCGGGGGTCCGCCGCATCACGGGGAAGTTGGGGACGCGGGGGAAGGTTCCTGGCTTGCCATCTCCGCCGCCGCTGCCGCTGCCACCGCTTGACCGCACTTCTGGAGGGTTCCGCACCTTGCCAGGTCTCTGGAGGCAAACACACACCCCCGATTCATAACTGTTCCCCGCGTCAGGGAAACACACGCGCGCTCCCACACACGCACGCACGCCGGGCGGACACAGCGCTCACTCCACGTTAGCATCCCTCCAGTCGCACGGCGCGGCGGCCACGGAGACGCGCTCCGGGATGGACGCGGCGCGGGGTCTCTAAGGGGGCCGCAGGACACGGCAGAATTCCACAGTCCACCAGCATTTGGGGCCGGACTTCCCTCTGGTCCGCCAATGTGTTTACAAACACAGATCACCCTCCAAACAAATGCATCGCATCTTCCCTACTCCTTGCCCTGTGACCTGCCCACTGGACCAAGTAACCTCCGGCGGCTGCGGAGAACCAACCCCTGCCAACAAGTACGCTCCGCAGATGGCTCCCTCGGCAAGTGCAACAAAAGTGGCTAAATGCAAAAGCCCCAGAAGTGGCCCAGCCGTATTTTTAGGAACTTACCAAACAAGTGTGGAGAAGGCAAGAGCAGAGCCCGGGTGAAGGGACCACGTTGGACTGAGCAAAGATTACAATACATTCTATTTAGAGTGCATTACATCACCCCCCCGGTGACGTCACGTGGGATTCCTGAACTTCTAAATCATTGCGGTCCGCGGGGGAGGGAAGGAGGGGCGGGGCCGGAGCGCCAAGGGGGCGGGCCCCGCCCCGGCCCCGCCCTGACCCCGCCCCAAGAGCGGACCCTGGTGCACCCGCTGGAGAGCGCGTGTTGGCAGGCGGCAGTGGCAGCGACAGCGCAAGCAACAGCTTGCAGAGCCCAGCGCCGTGTGACACGGCTCCCTGACATTAGTGGTGTGAGTCAGCTTGGAAACAATCCTCAGGGTTTCAGACAGGACCATGGAGGAGGGGCTCTTCTGCAAGGAGGGCCTGGAAGCTTTTGAAAGGTGCTGGGATGGGGGTAGAAGCGAGGTGGCGATCGGGGTCCTGATCGGGGTACGGGAAGACTTTCCACGAACATAAATTCAGGGCGCTCAACTCTTCCCTCACCAGCAGATGTCCAGCTCCTTTCTGCCTGCGACAGTCCTGACCTCATCACAGTGCTCCCTGCATCCTGGCTTCTCGGAGCTCTCGGTCAAGGACCTTCTACCCGCCACCCACCCCACCTCGCACCCAAGGGAGTTACAATATTGTGCACACTCACGCGAAATACACAGACCCCACCCTTTCAGAGACCCCTGCTTCGTGCTTCTGAGGAGCTGGAGGGAGCGTTGTTCCTGGGGGCGAAAGGTGAATCACAGCCAAAGCCAAGTGATGAGCCTGATTTAGATTCAGCGTCAGAGCCGGAAGGGCTCTTTGGCGATCACTTCCAGAGCCTAGTCTGTGACTCGCCCAAGCTCACAGCCTGGCAAGTGGCAGAGCCAGGGCCAGTGGCAGGATCCGGGCGCCTGGTCTGCAGTGTCCTCCTGGCAACTCCCTGGGAGAAGGAGCCTGGCATTCTCGGCACCGGCCGGCCACCATCACCATCTCCAGCTTCATGTCCCTTCAGATGCTCTCCCGGTGAGGCGGACTGCAGGGCAAGGCACAGGCTAAACTCCAGCCGTTATCACTGCAGCAGCTCACACTTCACAAAGCACTCACACCTACACGAACTCCCCGATTCGCACAACCACCCAGCACAAGAAGTAGGGCAAGTGTTATAATTATCCCCATTATGCGGGTGAGCTAAGGCAGACTCCAGAAGGTGAGGGGGACTGGTCTGAAGTCACTGGCACCTGAAGTCACTGGCACCATCCCAACCCCTGTTTGTAAACCCCAGACCCCAACTCAGCTCCTTTCTAGAACTCCCTTCTCCTGGGTGTTGGGTGGTTAGAACCTTTGCTGAGGATGTGTTGGCTGGGAGTCGAAGCTTTGCTGAGGAACAGTTTAGCCCCATTAACTAACAATAATTATTCCTGACATTTATGTAACATTTGACATTTATATAGCACCTCTCATCCCAATGCATCATAACCGTGACTGTGCAGTTTGCCAGAGAATCATGATGGGACTGGCTAGAAACTGTAGTGCTTTGCCTGGATTGTAACATACTTCTGAGCCAGTTTTGACATAATATATGGAAGAGGTTTGTGTTTCCTTTCTGTTTTTAAGTGTTTAAACAACTCCCTTCCCTTCAGTGTTCCTTGAGACCATACGGACTGAGGACTGCTCATTTCTCACAGCCTTACTCAGAACTCTTCGCTGAGTTTTCTATTTGTTCTTTTCCACATGGAGCCCTGAAGGAATTTGCAAAAGAAGGGCACCAGTCCTAACTTGAATCTTAACCAATAAAACTTTGAATATGACAGCTCAATTACATGGGTGTATGGAAGGAAGCAATAGCGTACCAAGGGACAGCCCTCTCGCCCACGTTCCCACTCAGTTCCCAGGACAGCCTTTTCCACCTAAAGCAGGTATCTGCCTCCTTCTCCCTCAAAGAGGAAGTGAGCCAGCAGAAGAGCAAACTTGAAGCAGGAAAGGGATACAGCTCGATGTATTAGAGCTCAGCCTGAGAGTTTATCTTTCTTTCTTTCCAGCTGACAAGTGGAACCAAAGGAATAGAATGGACACTTGAAGAAGCAAAGCCAACATGATAATCAAGTATTTTTTAAAAAACTGTAAGCAGTGAATCAACACATAAATTTAAAACATTTAATCCCTAATATTCTCTAAACATAATAATCATATAGATTTGCATTTTAATGCAAGTAGTTCATCAGTTTCTAATACTATGCAAATCATGTCCTGATCTTTAAAAAATTATTGCTGACCTTTTGGTTGACAGGCTGTCATGAGGTAAACAATGCCCCCATCTGAGCCATGATTAACATAGGAATACACAGGAAATTTTCCAATTACTTGATTATCATTAGGTTACTTGAAGATTCAACAGGTAGATAATTTCTCTTAACATCAGCAATATTGTTTATGGTGCAGACTCCTTTCTCAGCTTCTGCTGAACTGACAGCAATTTCATTTAGAATACTTCTATCATCATATTACAGTTTTTAAATATGTTCCAGATCTCTGTCACCAAGTCACACACATACACACACACACACACACACACACACAAAAAAAAACTTGTTTTGAATGTAAATTAAAAAAGAAAAATAGTGTTTATCAGTGTGGATTCTAATGTCAGGCTGCCTCAGTTCAAATCACAGCTCTTCTACTTGAGTTTCAAATAATCTCCTGGTCACAGTCTCCTCGTCTGTATAATAGGAAGAGTGGTGATGATTATAGTAATTCAAAGGGATTAATAATTAGGCAATGTAAGTACTTGCCCTCATTTTTACTAATGAAAGTAATGTGGCTAATGCTGCAATGGGAGGGCATTCAGTGATTTTAGCAAAATTGCCCAAATAAATGAAAAGAGCCTGCTTCCTCATACCTCGCCCAGCCCCACACTGACCCCTGCGTGCATCATCTACCTGGACCAAGCAAGCTCTGGCCCATCCACCCACGCCAGCAGAGCCCTTGTGTTTGCGGGCTCTGATTCCCGCACACCTTGTGCTCACCGGGTCTGTCCCACTCTCTCTCAAAGTCAACGTCCCATGGAGGCCGCAGTGCCCTCAAAGCAGCGATCCAAGGGCATCTCTAGAGGTATCTCACCTGGAGACGGCCATAATCGGGGGCACTTGCCCATTGGGGCACCAGCACCACCTCCACAAATGCCAAGTTACCCACCAGGACTCTGCCCATTATGGCCTGGGGGAACACGTGGAGACAGGGGCCCTTACGCTAGAGTCAAGGTAAACTGGCTAGGGTGCCACACATCTAGGATGCTCCCATCCCGCACCACAGAGTAGGAGCACAGGCAGGGCATCAGCCCCTTCCCCAAGGTACCACATTGGCGGGACCAATGAGGGGCTGACATTTCTACTGACCAATGGGACTAGATGAGACCCCCTGCTAGACAAGGGGTTAACCCTTAGTTGCTGGACCATGGGGCAGTACAAGGGAGAGGCTGCGCAGCTGGGCCAGTGGATACCACAGAGGTCAGAGAAGTGAATATGTACTAATTCCCATGGAAATTTTTAAATATTTTAACCTACTGAATAACAGGCCTAACTAGAACAATCCTAAGAATCCTCAGATGGGGAGAATTACTTTAGCCTCTTGCTTTGGCTAGTTATTTCTCCAAAATTCACGACAAAGTTTAGGAGGGTGCTGGGGAGAAAAAGGGTGGGAAATGGTCTCCTAGGCTCCCACAGAAGTTCACAAACTTAGCAGCATAAGATGTACTTGGGCAACGTGTTAAAATCAGTTTCTTGGGTCAGACTTCCCTAGGGATTTCAGTTCAAAGGTCTGGCTTTGGGCCCAGGATCCTGCATTTGTGATTCTGATACAGGCGTCTGGGGACTCCACTTTGAGTGACTCTGGTTTAGTAAATTCATAGATGGGCAGTGACCTGAGAGGAAGCTGAGGAGGGAACAGGAAGAGTCTGCTTTCTGCAACACTAAAACTACAACGACCCTGGGCTTATATATTGTACTTAAGATCAATCCTCTCGCTGCTTCCCAAAAAGATACACATCCATTCCCCTAGAACAGACTTCTCCTTGTCTCTTCTACATACACCATTCGGAGGGATCTTTCCCATTTATTTTTCATTCGAGGCTTTTCTTAACTGAGTTAACAGTGGTAATGGGAAAGATGCCGCTGGGTTTGTGGTTAAGCCCCTAGCTATGGCCCAACTGTGAAGTTTCTATCTCTGCTAAGGATCTTCACCAGGCTTCCTCATTATCTCATTTGAAGGAAGAATGATTTTCAAATACATGAAACTGCAAAATGCATCCAAAGGCAGCAACAACCACACCACAGCTAACACTTACCAAGCATTTACTCTGTGCCAACCCTGGGGCTAAGAGCCCTATGTGTATTCTCCCCCTAATAACCCTGAGAGGTTGGCGGAACCACTCACATTTCTCAGTGAGATCGACCCTTACAGCAGTGAGCACCTTGGTCAGGGTGGCATGGCTGGGGCATGGCAGGGTTGGGAGAGGATCCCTGGTGCCCACACTAGCAAGTCTGATGGACATGGAGCATGCGCGTGAGCAGAGGCCATTCACGCAGTAAGCGTATCCACTATTCCCCCCAACCTCGTTTGCATAGAGCACCCATGATACCTCCTGAGCACAAATTTCTGGCGGGCCCCCGGTGCGTGGGAGTTCACTGAGACAAAACCAGCAGGAGGTAAGCCTACTTCATCTGTGTTTGGGGGTGGGTGGTGGGGCTGGTGCCGACAGCCCCGAGGCACTAAGCTTTCCTCTGAAATCAGAACTATCTTAGAACACAGGGGGAAACCAGTGATGTATATAAGCAACCAAGGAACCCGATCTTATGCCTGTGATGTACCTGTTTGGGGCAGCCAAGTGCATATGCTGAAAACGGGGACCTAGAAGGAAAGAGAAAGACAGGGCAGCCCTTACTACTTTTTTTCAGTCTTTCCTTCCTTGTGAGTAAACAGAAGGCAGCACATGGGTAGAATGTGTGCGTATCAAGAAGTGAAATAGAGGCAGCTGAGTTTATTTTGCACAACATTTCCACTGCCCTGCTCAGAACACAATCCTTATGCACACACCAGCCAGGAAATACAAACTGAGTGAATTCAGCGATTCCACATACAAGGTAACTTCTGTGTACATTTAGAACTGTCATTCGCACAGTATAAAGGTGAATGGTAAAATGAAAACGAATAAGTTCATATTTTAATTTTTGTTACCTAGAATGACATTAAATAGCAAATTAAAAGCACCAGGACAAGTCAACAGACTGTGGAAGAGAGGATAAATCTTTCTATTTACTACTTTAATGGCACTTTTCCCCTGTCTTTTGAACACAAGGCCCTGTATTTTCAGTTAGCACTGGGTCCCGAAATTATGCAGCCAGCCTAACTACAGACAGATGCCTGGTGTGACCTCCCACGCCCCCAGATCCATACTCGCCACAATGACATTAGTAGCAAGGAGAGCTGCAGGTCTAACAGTCACTTACTAGCTGTGTGACCACAGCCAGCTTATTAACCTCTCTGAACTTCAGATTCTTCATCTGTGAAATGGAGATAATATTACCATCTACTTCCCAGGACATCGCAAGGATTCAATGAGTTCATGTATGTGCAGTGCTGAAAACAATGCCTGGCACATAATAATTACTGAAAAAAATGTTAGACACTGCTGTGCCTTATAAGGTTTGGGAGAGTATTTAATAAAATAACCCATGCCAAGTGTTAGCGCTATGCATGGCATTTAGAATGTGCTCAGTAAATATTCATTACATAAAATTTCACATAAGCTGTAACATCCAAGTTCTATGGATTAAAATGGAGGACTCAATCCAATTAGTCCTCAAATTAAGGGCCTTTGTATAAACCTCTCGTGTTTGAAGGAGAAGGCAGAGTCAGATGAACAAACCTGCCTTGGATTTGTGGGCAGCAGAGGCATTTTGTACAAACGGATGCTCCAGTTGAAACCGTTGCCACAACTTCCCCTTCCAAGCTTGACATACAAATGCATCTTTACACCAACTGTTATTTAATCATTAATGCTTGTGTGGTTTATGTTTTCTAGAGTCACATCTAAAAATCCTAAGAGGTACAGCCCTGGCTGGTATGAATCAGTTAGTTGGACCGAAAGGTTGTTGGTTTGATTCCCGGTCAGGGCTCATACAAGAAGGCAACCAATCAATGTTTCTCTTGCACATTAATGTTTCTCTCTCTTTCTCTCACTCTCACTCTCCCTTCTTCTTTTTCTAGAAGTAATGAAAAAATGCCCTCGAGTGAGGATTAAAAAAAAAAAACTAAAAAAAAAAAAAGCACCTAAAAGGTATAGCTTGAAAACGCCATGGTCTTGCATTGGAAGTCGGGGGGAGGGGGCAGGTGGCATGTCACTCTGAAATGTTTAACAAGGGACAGACTGGTCACTTGGCTCAAGCTTGAAAGACCTCATCTGGAAGGCCGTCAGTGGCAGATGGCTTGACCTGTTCCAATGTGGAGTTATTATATTCACCACTTTATAAAATGTAATGTTTAACTTGAACCTGGCTGAAAATTAAAAGCTTCACCTATCCCAAAGAATATTCAAGTGTTAACATCTCTATAAAAGTTATGCTTATCTTAATGCATTCTCTTTCTCTTCTCTCCTTTTTTTTTTTTTTTTTGAAAGAGAGACTTGATTAAACAAAAAGAAGCTACTTTTTTTTCTTTTTTCTGCCTTGGGATTAAGTGAAAGAGATTGACACGTGCTCTGAGTAATGACCCAGAATAACAGTGCTGTGTCAGCAGAGTCCAAAAATTTTAGTCATTTCCGTAAGATCAATGGTAAATGGAAGGTAACGGTTTTACAATAATTAGGAGTGTTTTATATATAGGGAAGGTTCATTTAGACTAAAACAGTATTGATATCACATAAATTAATATTGAGCACGGCCTTACATGAACTGATATTTCACATACCACCTCTTTTTATATCATCATTAACCACATGTTTAACTCATGTACTGCTGACGTGGAAGGTTATTCTCATCTCTTTAGGGGCATTTAGAAGTACCTTATTTAAATGATTCTTGAGAATTTCAGTAGCTTTTAAACCTAATTGATCAGCAGTTCCTCCTCATTCTTACATGAAACAGAATGTTTAAAACCTGGAAAGCTCCTCTCAACCTCAGAAAAGTATAAAGCTTCCCCATCCCCCTCTCCCCTCCCCCACCCTGGTTTAAAAATATTCTGTCTATAGCCTTCACAGCAGTGCCCTTGCTTGACACTTAAAGAGAATGCAGTACGGACAGTACACAGGGACATTGTGCTATTCAGAAAACCATCTATTCGCAGGACAGCTATGGCTATTTAATGCTATGCCAGCATCTGAGGGGAAGGGCAAAAGACTATTATTGTGAGCAGCAACTCTGGTTCAAGGCCATTGTATATATTTATCTCATATAATCCTGACAACTCCGGGTGAGTGATGTTATTTCTCCTGTTTTACTGATAGGAGCATTGAAGCTCAGAGAGCCTCAGTCTTTTGGCCAAAGCTGCACAGCTCACAAGTAAGGCATCTGGGTTTCTGACCCACTTCCCACTCTAGAATCCCCCTTGTCCATCACATCCTGCTGAGGTATTTATTTCAAAACACTCCATCTCTCCTTTTACCCTCCTGTATAGCATTATTTTGGGTATTTTTGCACAACCCACTAACATGTCTATATCTACATTTCCATCTACATCTGCACCTACATCTGCATCTGCACCTACATCTGTATCTACATCTGCATCTGTATCTACATCTGCATCTGCATCTATATCTGCATCTGCACCTACATCTGTATCTACATCTGCATCTGTATCTACATCTGCATCTGCATCTATATCTGCATCTGCACCTACATCTGTATCTACATCTGCATCTGTATCTGCATCTGCATCTGCATCTACATCTACATCTATATCAGTATCTGTGCAAAGGTTGAAAACTGCTGTGCCTCTTAGTAATCTTTTTTTTTTTTTTTTTTGGAAGTTGGGTGCCTTCATGGCCTGAGGGGAGCACAGATATGTTTGATGAAGAACAGATGACCCTGCATAGCAAAATCCTGGCCCTCATAGGTAATCCAGGCATATCACAGCCCTGTTTGTGTTGGGGAACTGTGGTCCAGAGAGGCAGCAGTGGTCCTGAGCACTTATTATGAGAGTGGGCTGTTGAACGTGGCTTTGAACTCAGCCCCACTGAGAAGGCATATCAGAGAAGGTGGAGGTCGTGGGTGTGGAGGCTGGAGGGATACCCGAAACACTGAGTCAATCTGCCAGAGGAAAACGAATGCAAAGGCCATGAAGATTGCTGGGGCCCTGTTTATTTCTTTCACTGCAATAATTGCTCATCTGCTTCCCTTTCATGCACTCAGATCTTCAGAATGCTATGTAAAGTTAAAAGGTTTAAATTGAGGTGACACCTTGAGGAATATAAGGGCTTGTTCCTCCTCTCCATAGCCAAAGAGGCCCCTTATGGTCCCTCTTTCATTTTTTTTAATGGAAAGATATTTCTTGTTTCTACAGATTGTTATACATGTTTATAAAAACCTCAAGTAAAACAGAATTGTTTAAAATAGAAAGTAAATTTCTCCCTATAATCCCATCCAGAGATAACCACTATTATTTTTTATGAATATCCTTCCAGAAATTTCATGAATATAAACTACATGAATCTGACCGAATTACATATTCTGTTCTCAAACTGCCATTTCCCACTTTACAATTTATTGAGGACGTCAGTCCATGGGAACAGTATAATATGGCATCGTCCTTTTTCATGGTTATATAACAGTCCATTGTTTGGATTTTCAAATTAAAACTACAAATTATTACACCCGTATTATTACCTTACCAGCCACACTGAAGCAGGCGTTACTTCTGCTGGACCCTGTACATACACATGGGACTACTCTTCATAGAAACAGCATCCCCGAGTCACAGGCGAGCACATTTCGAAGTGTTGTGACAGAGTGCGTGACAGTCCTCCCGCGGTAGTAACCACGGATACTGTCTAACCTACAGTGAGTGAGCGTGCCCCCCGCCCCATCCCCTTATCAACAGAGGGCATCTTTGAAGAGTAATTAAAGTCAGACCTGGGGCTTCAAACCAATGAAATTCTGTCTTGTAAGCAAAACAGAAATTGGTGGTTTCTACAGAGAATCCTACAAATGGAGGACTATACCACAAATACAAGCCATTTTAATGGCAGAAGTCACACTCACAAATCATCATCACAGCAGTAAACTTTGATTATCATGAATCAACATAAGTGCCCCACATGTCTCATTCAATTAGGACAAACCAGTGAAGCCAGTATCATTATCATCATCCTGTTCTGCTACGCAGATGAGGGAACTGAATTAGAGTTAGGGGCCGTTACTTGCCTATCTGGCTACTATAAGGGGGTGGGGCTGGCAGTCCTTTCATCTTTTTTTTTTTATTGTGGTAACAATAAATTTAACTTTGTAGCCACTTTTAAGTGTACAATTTGGTGATATTAAGTACATTCACTCTGTTGTATAACGATCACTACTGTCTACATTCTGGAATGTTTTCATCTTCCTAAAGGGAAACTCCATACACACTAAACAATAACTCATTTCCTCTCCTACTGGAACTGGGATTTGAACTCAGGAAACCTGAGGTTAAAGCCCAAAGGCTTAAATACCAGGATCTACCACTTCCAATGGTTCCACCATGTCCTCCTTAATTGAACATTTGAATAAACTAAGATTTTAGTGTTTTCTTTTAGGGAGTAGGGACTTGTGTGCAAAGGAATAGTAGCCAGCCTGCCTAGGCAGTGTGGCTCATTTGGTTGGAGTGTCGTCCTGTAGACAAAAAGGTCATGGGTTCAATTCCCAGTCAGGGCACATTCCTAGGTTGTGGGTTCAGTCCCTGGTTGGGGTGCCTATGGCAGGCAGCCAATCGCTGTTTCTTCCTCTCTCCCTCTCCTTACCTTCCCCTACCTCTAGGGTCAAAGAGTATGTCCTTGGGTAAGGATAAGGAGAAAAAAGGGGCTAGCAGCCAAAGAACACTTCCAGAGGAACGGGAGGCTTCTCAGCAAAGGTGGATTGCCCGTGCACAGGTCGAGCTCTGGCCCTGCTGACTTGCCAGTCCTGAGCCTGCCCATGGTCATTCTGATCGCTTGACATGGAGGTCAGGGTTTTATGTGAATCTCATGAACCAGTCTTTAAAAAGAAAAAAAAAACGGAGTAACCATTTCTGCCCAGATTCACTAATCCAAGTAAACTGACCAAGGGGCAACTGTGGCACGGCTAGATCTTCTCAGGGCAAGCCCCTAGTAACTCACATCTGAAAGGGGCAGGAGATGCTGTGTCCTCCGGAAGCTGGTTCCAACCCAGGAGACCCAGACAGACGGGATCCTTACGTCTCCTTATCTCTGCGTGTTGGTCCCACCCATCCTAGTTTTGCTTCCCCAAATAGGTCCTTCTGGAATACAGCTGCCATCACTCATTCCATTGTCGAGGGGAGGATGGTTGCCTTTTTAGAGAGGAATGCCACTCTGTAAATCAGCCACCAGGCCCTGCTGGTCCACTGACAGATACCGAGCACCACACATACGGGCCTAGACCAAAGCTATGGATTTCGCTTTCCAATGCCCGCATTCGACTTTTTTCCTCTGTGTTTTCAACTTATTATACCAGTGTCTTAGAGTAAGTTCTTCTTGGGAAATCAGGTTTCGCCAATCGTTTAACCCTGCAACCAAGGCACTGCCTTAACAAGAAAATTCCTCAAGAAAATGTCTGTATACCCTCATGGCTTTTAAAATATATTATAAAGTAATCTGTCTTCATAAAAAGGGACCCAGGTTGTTCCGTCTTTTTATATTCACGGCCCTGTGAAATGAATAATGTCTACATAATCCGGGACGTAAGGAGGAGGGGAGAGCGGACAGACACAGGAGAGAGTTGGAGAACGTCGCAGGGGAAGCAGGAGAACACAGAAGCCATGGCTTCATTCTCACAGTGTCACCTGGAACCCTTCAGCTTGCCAGAAAGAAGGAGAAATAACAGCATCCGAGAGTTATGGTCATGGTTTAAAAATAAAAAGAAATTGCAATTAAAATGACTAAACTAAGTAAAACAGACACAGGAAACACAGAAAAAAATATATTTCCTGAACACTAAGCCTGTGATCCCATTAAATACTTAAATAATATCTTCCTGACATCATGACTGTAGAAATAACATGTTACTTTTATACTTATGACATCAAGAGATTATATTACTAGTTTATGAAAAAATATGTTTCATTTGCCATTTTTAAATGACACTGATATGGATTAGTATATATTATGGAATTGGATACATATGCTGTACCAGCTAGTTTTATATTTTACTATAAACATCCCCAACAGGTGCAAAAATACCACCTAAAATAAAATAAAAGATAATGTATTTTACGACAGTAAAAGCGTATCTGCCTTAAATCCAAAGAGAAGAGAAAAGTACACATATATCCCCATCATCCCTCATTTTTCTTTCTCAGGCACAGTGCCACATATCCATAAACCTTTGTGTCTTATGATTAAAAGAAAATAAGGGTAGAATCATGTTTGCTACAGTCTGCTGCCAAAAGCTCACGTCTACAATCCATCATTAAAATGTGACAGTGTGTGGCTACAAAGAAAGAAAAATCTCAGTCGTCATGCTCATTTGCAAATGTTTTAGGGGCTGGAGATTGTTTGGCAATCCTGCTGTTTCTAGGTTATTTGTGGAGTAACCCGTTTATTAAGCTGATGATTGCCTTGTGCCGGCATTGCACTTCTGTCTTAGATCTTTATTTCTGCTTTTGGCATCAATTTGTACTTCATGGCAAAGAAATGGTATGCATTCAGCAAGCCCAAATTTCAGAATTCCAGCCCACCCCTCCTTTTGCCTAGGAGGGCAAGGAAATTGTTACAGGAAATAAAATGGAAAAGAAACTCCTTGCCCCATTTTGCAGACCATTCTATACAATGCCTGCTTTGGTTTGAGGCTCTTGGCCCCAGTAAGGAAAGGGGGTTTTGTGCCTTTATTGAAACGAAGGCCTGTTTAGGATGTTCTCTGTAATTGGAGCACATCCTACTGCATGTAACACACAATGGAGACCAAGCCTGTTGCAACCTGGAAAATAGTACAAGTCGGATATTTGCTACCCAACCGAGCCAATTAGAAAAACTGATGGGGGGAACCTGGGTTACAATCAACCTTGTCCTGACATGCACCAACGCTAGAGCACGAAGGAAAATTGAAAACAGAAGCATCAAGAAGATCAGTGAGAAGGCAGGGCCTCTCGTTTTTCCTTTGCTTTGTTCCTAACAAATGTTCATCTTCATCCACTCTAAATCATGTCACTGGAATGGAGACAGTATAAAACAGAAATTAGTACTGCAAAGCCAGTGTGGAGGGGAACTGCCCTTGGCCACTAATGGAAATATCTGTAGCCTGCTTTGGAACGGGTTCATTTTCTCTTGAGAGTAGGTGCATATCCCAAGCTAGCTGAATCTTGGAATCTGAGGTTAGGATGAAATCAATAGACATCATTTAAGAGTTTGTACTTTTCTTCCATGAGAAGAGTCTAACATCGGCCCTTTTCCAAGGAAAATTTAAACAATGTTCTCAAGTACATAGTAAATTTCATGTAAAAACCTCCAAATGGTTTCCTCCTAAAATCCCCCAGAGAAACAACTGCAGTCCTTTTCCTTCTCCAGGGAAGAGACATAAGATATATCATTTCAAAGTAAGATAACTTTGATGAACATTTCCAAATATATAAACTTTTTGTTCAAATATATAAACTTTTAATACAGCCGACAGGGTGTGCTAAAGTAAAACAGGAAAGTGTGATCATTCTTTTATTTCTCCTTGGCAAAAATAAAAATTAAAATGCAAGGGTTAGAAGATGAATTTATGACAAAGTTTCGCACAACGCTGCTCTGTCCTTCGTGAAATCCAGTCCGACCTGAACACTCAAGAGTCACGACATAATCGCTGAGCTGCAGGGGGCACAGCTCAAACATAAGTGAAGTTGGCTGGGTACCGAAAGATAGGGGACTCTTCCTTAATATGTGCTATATGAGGAGAAAGCCAAAACTTCTAAGAACACCTGTCCCTCCACAAGACTGTGTTCCTTGTCTTCAGGACTAATTTATCCGAGATTAATATCACTACTCCAGCTTTCTTTCAGTTAGTGCTAGCACCGTATATTTCTCTCCATCCCTGTACTTTTAATCTCTACGTGTCTTAACACTCGAGGTTGGTTTCTTGTAGACACTACATAGTTGGGTCTTGTTTCTTTTATCCACTCTGACGGTCTCTCTCTTTTAATTGGTGAATTTAGACCATCCACATTTAAAGTGATTATTGATAAAGTGATTATTGATAAAGTGGAATTTTATGTACAACATTTGTAGCTGTTTTCTATTTGTTGCCCTTGACCTTTGTTTTTCTTCTTTGCATTTTTCTGCCTTCTCTTCTTTTAATTGAGCATTTTACGTGATTCGATTTTCTCTTAACACATCAACTTTACTTCTTTTAAAAAAAAATGTAGTGGCCTCCCTAGAATTTGCGATATACATTTACATTTTAATCCAAGATCACTCTGACACTATACCACTTCACAGAAGTCCAATGATCTTATAAGAGAATCCTCACTTCTTTCCTCCCATTGCTTATAACTGTGCTTTCCTTTCTCTTGTCCATAGGTTATAATCATACAACACATTGTTACTATTATTTTGAACAAACTGTATTCTATCAGATAGTTGTTGATTTCCAGTTGTGAAGATGGGATTGATGACTTCCAAGCTTTTTATGTATTGAATGGAAGGCCAGAAGTCAACTTTAACTTACATCACAGTGAGACTAGGAGAGAACAGAGAATGGGTAATTAAGATCTAGCAGAAACAGTAATGAGACTAGAATCCATAATCAATCATCAGAATATCAAAGTAACCAAGAAAACTTGAAATAAGTGGGGAGATGGGTGGAAATGGAGCAGGAAAGGGATACGATGAGAGATGTTTGAAAACTAAAGCTTTAAGTGTTTTGCTTTCCTTATGAAGCGCAGAGTCTAAGGAAACAAGATTTCTGAGAGGAGCGTCAGACCCGACAGAAATACTTGATGTTTCTTGGTTTGGAAGCACTGCTGTTTTGTGGGCTGAGCAAAGCTGCTGTGCTTGAAAGGACAAATGAGTGAACACAGAGGCAGCTTTAAGCCTCAACTCGCTAACGCTAAAATTGTGTCCAAAGATGACAAGGTCAGAGTTACGGGGCTGAAGTGCAACCCACACCTAGAAAATCTCTTCAGCCTTCCCAGCCTCCTTTCCCACACCTTTGCAAATTAGGATTTGACTAGATAAATTACAAGATTGCTCTATACTGAAAGTCTAAGATTCTATGAAGGATATACATGCAAAGGAAATATTGATCTATCATTGTTCAAGGGCAAGAGGGAATTAGAAAGACTCAAGGGCAAAACCCTATAAGAGAAATACTGTAAAATCCATCAGGTGTAGTCCCTCCAATTCAATCCTGGGCTGCCCGAAGCAAGGCCATGGCATATGGAATGAACCTTCCACTTGAGAGAAATCAAAGAGTCAACTGCAGCGTGAAGTCCCGGAGGCCAGGATCTCCTGACACTTCTTGCAGCCCTTCTGATGGAGAATGGGGAGAACGCTTTTGACATTCCTAAAACAGCCACATTAAGAAAGGGAAAATGCCCCTCTGGATGGACATAGCTAGGATGCAAAACACACTGAGAAACAGACCCCAAAACCCAGAAAATAAAAATTCTCCTTAGAATAGGGGAGGTGAAGAGCAAAGAACACTAGGATAGGAAAGCAAGTGAGAAAAAGGAGACAGAGACTGAAGGTTCGTATGTTGTTCTGATATCCAATGAGAAGCACCACATCCAATCACTCCTGCAGTCCATGGAAACACTTCCGGTGAGTTGAAAGGGTGTCTTAGAGGCAGCTGCCATCAAGGGGGACACTGCTGACTGGTTGCCCATCAGAATCAGAGGAGACCATATACCAATAGACCTTATACTACGGTGGCACTGATTCTCCATTGAACGATTCTTCGATGGCCAGTTGATCTCATTTTATTTCTTTCTGGTAATATTTATATTGGAAAGCATGAAAATACTTGAAAAACAAGTTTTATTTACTCACATAATTCTCTTCCAAAAGATTTATTCTACAGCATGTAATCATAGCCTGTTAGTGGTGGCAAATGAAATCCAATTAAGATCTGGGAAAGAAGAAGGCGGTAGAGGAAAACATCTGTTGAGGACTTACGTGCCAGGCAGTGTGCTGGGCTACTTAAATGAGGTCACTTAATCCACACATCACCCTTGGAGAAAGGTATGATTACTGTCTTCTTACACATGAAAACAATGCCTAATTTTCAAGGACACACATAAATTGTACTTGCTGAAATCTGTAACAAGTCTAGAACACACTAACACATGAAAAAAGTTTTTAATAAAATTATGCTATAATACTAAATTTGAAGTAGAACAAAACCAGGCGATGATACAAGTACAATTTTTTTATCCTATGAATAATTGTTGGCTGAAAAAAATAACAGCAAATGCATGAAGGTGATGGATGAGACACTAAGTGGATTGTTTTCTTTATTTTAAAAAAATTTTTTAAATCAAAGTTATCAACAGACTTGTAAACATTCAATCGACAATAATACAAATGCAGCCAGAGGCATGCAAGGCATATTATAGCATAATCAACTCATCTTTGAAAGAGTTAAAAATGCATAAGGAAAGCCTAAGTTTGAGTCCAAATCATAAACTTGACTTGAACTCTGTTGTCAATTGCCTGGGAAAGCATTCCAGACTCTAAGAAACTGTTTGATTTTTTTTTTTCCTTCATAGCATCAAGAAAATGCTGCAGGGCTTCAAGGGCCCCTGGCATGTAAATTGCAGCCATCAGGAGAAAACCCCACTGTACTATAACCAGGGTTGCTTTCAAAGTCATTATCATGCTGCCACACAGACAGGGTAAGAATGGGGCAGAGAACTCTTCTGGTTTGAAATCAACCAAGTGATGCAGAAGAAAAATAAGCACTCTGCCAAAAGCCCGAGATTCAAAGTAATAAGGAGAGAGGTGTCTGTCAGCATCTAGAAGAGTTTTGTAAACAATAAATGCAAAACAGCAGAGCTTCCAAAAAAAGAAATTTCTTTTCAGTGCCAATTTTGGAGAAGGATCAGTAATACATTTCATTTCTGGTTTAATAAGGTTATTAACATTTTTTAAACAACAAAATAATATTTTCTGTGAAGGTTTGCTGATAAGCATTAGTGCAGTAAAGAATTATGTGCCTTTTTATGAACAGTCTACAGAGTAGAATAAAACACTATATACAGGAGCTTTTACACAGAAGAGCAATTAATTAACTTATGTTGGTGAACACTGTTCTCCCTGAAACTTATTAAAAGTCTGATTCATCTGCAAAGCCCCAGGCAATCAATTGCCCCACAATAATACAAAAGAAAAATAAGCTATCGTTATGTTCTCATTGAATATCCTAAGAAGATCTTCTTTGCTCTCTGCCTTTGTTTGAAAATATCTCTATTAAGAGGGGTTTTTTCTAAACCCTCCCATTTGACATGATATATGTTATGGCAGGGAACTGTGGGAGTAAATTACAGAGGCTCCAGGATACCAGATTAAGAGGAGAAGCTGGACTTTCTCAAAGACACACAAATCATTCAACATGTAGCACAACAGGGCATACAGTGTGTTATCGATGCTGAGTTCCAAGCACCATTGTTAATAGAGACCAGAAGAGGAATTGTTCATTAAATAATAAAAGGGGGGAAGGGAGAGAACACTCAGACTTCAGAGCTAAAACACCAGCAGCAGAAGGATGATGGTTTCACAAGCATTAAACAGCTTCCTAGTTAGTAGTTTGCTTAGAATTTTGGTTTAATTCAACTCTCTCACATACCAACCTAATGATTTCTCAGCAGAGACTATAGTTTACCAACCATTTGTTTTTTTAAAAATGATTAGTATAGTTGACAATATCAATAGCGCCCTCTACAGGAAGTTTCAAAGCCACAACTTAGGTTTTTGTAAATTTGGGGGAAAAAAAAAAGTCTAAAGTAAACACCATCTGATAACAAGATGAAACGTTGAACAAAACCGATAAAAATTAAAGACAATTTTGACATGCTGGTTATGTTTTCATTTCACATGTAGATTTAGGAATTTGGAATGAAACAAAACAAAACCACAGCTGGTAGGCCTAGGTTATTTTTTATCTGTGTGTGTACATATATTACTTTTGTCAATGGTAGTAATGATTTGTTTGTTAACACTCAGTCATTTGAGAGAGGATCATTGAAATTCCTAATTTTTTTGTGTATGTGTATTGAAATCTCAAAAATATATTAGCTTTTCCTATTCTATGATTTGCTGGTTGCACTATGGTAAAGTATTGCTCAGATTCTTTTCAAAATGCAAAGTTTGCTGTTTTGAGAATACATAGATAACCAAGGTGCATACCTCACAAATTATGCTTAGTTTCCTAATGTGCAGTATATGTGCATAACTTGAGGCTTTCGCCTGCAAGAAAGTCCTGGCACTGATGAAATATACCCATATGAGTCCTAAAAATGTGGCTGTCGAATAACTACAGATAGTTCCATGATTACTGATCTCAAACTCAGATTTAGAGCCAGAATCTGCTGGAGGAAATCGCTGCAACTAAATCTTCCATTCGTGTCACGATAGCCTTGGAGGTCAGAGCCACAGGCTTCTTACCTCATGGCTGTCGTACATCAAATGACCTCGGGACAGTGATTTAACCTCACCTTATTAGAGCGCGTCCCCACTATTTGGGAGAGACCGACGTCTGACCTCAGAGCTATCTCGAGAGGCACCAGAGGGACGCAACAAACGTGTGTGACTGCATGTGATCTGTGAAGACGTGAATAAGGAGTTGGGAGTCTGGGGCCCGGTTTCAGTTTTCACTTTGCTGTCCCTTTTTGAAGTCAATTAACTTTGGGGGTGGGGGGGTCTTGGTTTCTTCATCAGAAAAAATAATGAAAAACTTCTGTTTGGAGAAAAATTTAGAACTATATGCTTAGAAATGCTCGGTGAAATCTAATAAACATCTTTTTAATAGTTGAGCTATGAGAAAGGAAGGGAAAGCAAATAGGTGAACTAATAAGAGCTAGGAAACAGGTGGTAGCTGAGTCTATGGCTACCCTGTAGGCATTTGACAATCTTTATCACCAAGAGGCTTGGGTTTTAATGGCTGCACTGGGGCCTAAGCAAGGTGGGAAATTGGAACCGAGACTTCATATAAAGCCAAAATAACGAAGGGTTGGGCCTTCCTTATAAACCACGTACAGGGAAATAACAAGGAGGTCTTCTGTCTTGGCCTAGGCTCTGGATTGGAATCGTACATCTTTCCTGAAAATGTGTAACCACAGGCCTGTCCTTTGAAGGTTTGGGTCTAAATCGGTACTAACTGTGCAATTCAGGAAACTTCAAACCAAGAAATTAATCCAATGCGGACCCGGATGGGTAGTGATGACTGGCAGGGGCTGGAAAATATAAGCACAATTGCCTCTCTTGAAGTATTTCTACACATAATGCTGAATTGGAACCCAAAATCCAAAACTGGGGAGTATACATGGAAACAGGTCCCATGAGTGAGAGTCAGCGGAGATAGTAACAGCTGAATTAGACCACCAAGAATTTTGAATATTGTAATGGACAATATAGAATAGAAAATAACCAACTATAAAATGTTAATGAAATAAATATGGAACAAAAAAACCTGAGAAAGTAATAAGATTATTTCAAAATACCAGGCAGATTTGAAAAAGAATCGAATATTTAAACAACTAAAAATGTAACCCTGGCTGGTATGGCCCACTGGTTGAGTGCAGGCTTGAAAATCAAAGGGTCGCCAGTTCAATTCCCAGGCAGGGCATACGCCTGGGTTGCAGGCCAGGTCCCCAGTAGGGGGTGTGCAAGAGGCAACCACCCATTGGTGTTTCTCTCCCTCTCTTTCTCCCTCCCTCCACCTCTCTATAAAATAAATAAAATCTTTAAACAACTAAAAATGTAGTTTAAAATCATGATGAATAGCTTAATAGATTAGTCATAGTTGAAGAAAGAATTGGTAAAATGGAAGATAACACTCAATAAATTAACCAAAGCACAGGAGAGAGACAATGATATGGTAACTGTGCAAGAATATTTATGAGAAACCAAGGATAGAATGAGACACTTGATAAATGTCTAATTGGAGTTCAAGAAGATGATTTTAGAGAAAATGCCAGTGATTACCCATTAAATCTGACTTAAAAACACAGAATTCTTGAGAACAGATGAACGATATGAATGTTCAAATTCAGAAAGCACAAATCCCAAGGAGGGTAAACTCACACCAAGACCCGTCACAGTAAGGCTGCAAAACGCCAAAGACATAAGGGTCATATTGAAAGCATCTAGACAAGAAAAAAAAATTATCCATAAGAGGATAGTTACACTAGTAGACTTCTTAACAGCCAGACAAATGCAGCAAATGCCAGACTGTGGTGAAATAAAATCCACAGAATGTTTAGAGAAACTATCAACCTAGAATTTTACATACAGCAAAAGTACAAGGGTGAAATTAGGACATTTCACTCACTCAAGCTAAAAGTGATACGGTTTACTGCCAGAAGACCCCCGGTTAAGGAGATTTGAAGGATCTACTTCCAAAAATATAGTGATCACAGAATGAAGGTCTGAGATGCCAGAAAGCAAGGTGGTCAAAGAAAATGCAAGTAAGTGGTTGAACCTAAACAAATGTTGACAGTATAAACGACAATATTCGTGTTTAAATCAGGAAAGTGGGAAAAGATGACTCCGAAAGAGCAGACGATGATATTATGTAAGATGCAAGGGGAGTGATCAGAGTTAGCAGATGTACAGATACACAAATGTATTTATATAAACATATAAGCCAGACCAAATGAAGTTCTGCCGGTCAAGTGAGGGCGGAGATTCCTACCGGCTGGGGTCATCCAGGAACTGTGGCATGCAGCCCCAGAGCTCCAAAGAATGGGCTGGAAAGTCAAAGACTACATTTATTCTGAGGAACCTTGAATGCTAACATTCTGTACCTATTATTTTGTTTGTGTCATACTCATATTTTTATTCAAAAAAAGCCACATACTCTAACTTTTTTCACTCTCATGTTCTGTTGGCTTCAAAGGACAACAATTTAGTTAAGGAAGCTGCACAGGAGTCATATTCGTAGCCACAGGATTAACTAGCAAAGGTGATTAATTACCCGTTAAATCTGATTTAAAAACACAATTCTGCTCAGGAAAGAACTGTTTTCCGAGGACATCAGTACTCTTTTTTTTATATATATATATTTTATTTATTTATTTTAGAGAGGGGGGAAGTGAGGGAGAAAGAAAAGGAGAGAAACATTAATGTGTGGTTGCCTCTCATGTGGCCCCCACTGGGGACCTGGCCTACAACCCAGGCATGTGCCCTGACTGGGAATCGAACCAGCGACTCTTCGGTTCACAGGCCCACACTCAATCCACTGAGCTACACCAGCCAGGGCACGTCAGTACTCTTTACCTTTCAATTATTTAAGACCTCCTTCTACAACTGAACACTGAACCAAGTGTACATATGCTAGAATGCCATGTTATCGTTTCTCTTAAACTATGAGTTATAAGAGTTTGTTGTGAGCTTACTTTTTAAAAATGTAGATGGATATAATCCATGAAAGACATTTCTCAAATAAAGCTAATGTTAATACTTTTGTTGTTTTTGGAAAGAGGGAAATGTTAATTAAACGAGCACTGATAGGGTATTTTTCAGTGAATTAGAAATATTATAGATCTCTAGATCAGGAGTATAATTTGAACCCTTCCTATGTAATCATTTTAGTTTTAACAAGAAGGAAATGTTAACAAATTAGAGCTCAAATGGATTACAGCGTTCAGTGGCAAAGGGTTTCACAGGAACTCCCCTTAACACTCCTTCTGATTTACCTCAATCGGAAAAAGGAAAACTAGGAAGTACTTCTGCCGTTGGCTTCGTTTTGATGTCTTGCTTTTCTGTCGGCCCCAGGTATGCTGCTGGCTCCGTAATTATTACTCTACTGTATTTAATTTATTTATCTCCTTGTCAGACTGTAGCTAGTAAATAGAACTTATATTCATTCATATGTTTCCAAGACATTCAATCAATAATCTCTCCTGTTTTGGGGTTAAGAGAGGTAACCACTTTAAGAGTTCAGGTTCTTTTTAAAATGAAATGATCTGTTTTCAGGTATGGAGATCCTAACGCTTGGTTATCTGAGGGGGAAGGAGGGGAACTCTCATTGGAGGGATCACGCCGCCATGCTAGAATAAGAAGAATGATTTTTAAGCCACTAAATTCATAGTAATCTGTTACAACATCGATAGGAAACCAATACAGATACCACTCACAAGATGACCGTAAAGCTGTCACACAGTGAATTTTGAAAGCAAATCTGCAGCCTTTTCTTCCACCGTCGATGATATCACACGCCTGCTCCTGAGCCGTAATGCACCCAGGGGTTGCCGCTGTTACCCTGCCGTTGTACTTTCCCAGTGAAAGACACTAGGCCTTTGGCCTCTCTTTCTTTCCCAGGGTGTCCAGTGGGTGGCCTGTGAGGGCTCCCTGCTAACCTTACATGATATTTCAGCCACTCTGATAACAAGCACTCAGCTCAGATGGTCATCTGCGCAAATGCCACAAGATACACCTCCCGTGAGAGCCGGAGACGTATTCATTTTCCAAAGAAAATTACAGCCTATGGTGATAGCATGTAAAATAAGGACTCCTTAAAATGTAAAGAGTGATGAGGTTGTTTCACCCTTTCATTACGCTTTTAGGAAAAAGCAAAATTTAAATCTTGAAGAGATCAGTATGCCCACTTGACACTTCCAAGAAGTAGAAATCCAGCTAATGAAATTTATCCCAACTTCCTTCCCCAGCTTCTGCACTCCCCAAATTGGCTACTGGCTTCCAACCAATTTTTCCATTCTTCTGCTAACTTTGTGATCTAGAAACTTCAGACTAATATTTTCCCCTCTGAATTAGCCCTCAGAAGAGGTTCTCGGTTTGTCCTTGTTTTCTCTGGGCCTCCTCTTTCGCACCATCAATGTGCGTTGCACACACCTGGCACAACTCTGAGTGTCCCACGTCTGCATGTAGGGGCACGCCTGCAGGTCTCTGACTCCTGGGTCGGTTCACCATGTGCAATCCGTGCCTCTTCCTGACCTCATCTCCATACCCCTCGCTCCACACTCAGCGATGGCTCCCTGCTGCTCCAACCGCAAGTATGAATCCTTCTGCTTGGTTTTCCAGGCCTGACAATCTGCTCAGCCTTGTTCCCTGCTCCTCTCAACATTTCCTCCCCTTGCAGACAGCCAGGCAATTTCCACTGATTCATTGAATGTAGTTTTCCCTCTTCTTGACCACTCAGGAGGAAGGGACAAAGCAAAGTAAGGCAGTATGAACCCTTTCTTTGACAAGCAAATAGTTCGATGCGCTGGGGAGAGGCAGACAAGCAAGCTGATCAGCGTTTCAGTACTATCGTGGATGAGTGCTGTGAGAGGGCCTTGCTGTGACAAGGGCAAGTTCTTCAGGTGAGGGCAGGGTGGGAAAGACTTTGGAGAGAAGGAGATGATGGAAAGATGAATTGTCGTTCTGAGAAGTGACTGTCTTCCAGAATATTCCTCGATTAACAGTAGATTCTGTAATGTTTGTGCCAACAGTAATGTAATCAGAGGTAAGCAAAATCCAACAACTACCAATCTCCTCCCTGGGAGAAAATAGCGACTCCGGTGCTATTCTGTTTTGTACTTAGGAGTAATTGTCTCAGGTGAGTTAAGAAAAAAGTCAGATTTTATTAAGAATTGGCCAATCAGCAAAACCATATAGCTCACTGAGAGTAGGGGAATGTTCCCAATACAATGTTCCCAATAGTTTTGCATATCCACACATTTGAAAAGAAACCTTGTTTCTGTTTATGTCAATAATCTACGCTAACCCTATGGGGAATCAAAGTTTGAAACCTATGTGATATTTTGAGGTGGGTCTGGAAAAAATATTCCATTTCCCAACCGTTTGGCAGGGTTTTTGAAATCCCACTCTCACTGGTTCCCTCACCTTTGAAATGGGGATAGTAGCAGCGCCTGCTCTGCGGGTTAATGCGCATGTGCTGGGAAGGCACTCAATACGCCTGGGCCCCCTTCCCTCCTGGGAGCTAAGACTTGTTTAAACGCTGTTCAGTTGCATCTAACTGTGAAAACACTAATACCATAAGTCCTACTAAGTCATGTCCACCCGAATCGTATAATTAGAATATTGGCTCTCTTCTAACGGATTGATCAGTGAAAGCGAAGTCCAGACGGTAAAGAGAGGTCGAGATCCCAGCTTCAGGAGGAAGAAGGGTACCATGAGGCAAAAGAAAGTTTCTGGAACTAGGATCTGATGAGGCTCTGGGCACAAACGTTCTACTCTGTAGTTTTGCTGGGCCCTAGTTCTGAAAAACTAGTGAAAGACAACACTTCCAACGTGAGGGCGGGTGCCAGGGGGTGGAAGAACCACCACCACTAACAAAGCTCTGCTTGGCATCTTCACAGACTGTATCTCAAGTAATCCTCAGCACAACCCCACGAGGTAGCTATCATCGCTCCCTGTTTGTTTGGTTCTTATACATGAGGTAACGGGTTCCAAGAAATTATGTGAGCCACTCAAGGTCACGGAACCAGAACAAAGAAAAGCCAACATGGCTTATAAGTTCTTCCAGTGCCAGCCAAGTGGCCCTGCAGCCACAGACAACGCAGGTCTGGGCCAGAGCTTCTTCCAAACTGTCTACGCCCCTGAGCAAGATCCCAAAGCCCTTCCCCGATTTCTGCCTGCCTGCCCAAGTTCACATTCTGTTGCCTCAAAGTGCCTGAGATGGCTGTAAAATTTGCGGTTTTAGTATCTGGGGTGGTATTCTTTCTCTTTTTCTTTTTTCCCAGCAATCTAGCACCGTCACAAGGACGCATTATCAGCCCATGGTTCAAGAGCATGTACTACAAATGGAGGCACAGGACAGGAAGGAGAGGCATGAGCAGCAAGCTGGGTTGAGCACCCTCAACTGAGAATAGGGAGGTCGTGCGCACACACTCGGTAGAAGAAAGTGCTCGCTGTTCGTTCTTTGGGCCAGCTCGCCAGCTGAGAGGGAAATAGAGCCCACAAGCCTTTCCGCACAACTTACCTGCCAACTCCTGTGGCCTTTGAGAGCTTTCACTGGCGTCAGACCAGACGTGTTCAGGCTCAATAGCATTTGACAGGGTAACCCTTTTTCCAGGAGAAAAGAAGGCCTAGAGTTGTGGTTTTCAAACCTTCCTGTGCATCAAAAGTACCTGGAGGGCTTGTTAAATCACAGATTCCTCCCCAGAGTTTCGAATTCAATAGATCTGTGGCTCAAAATTTTACATTTCTAACAGGTTCCAGGTAATACTGATGCTGAACTCCACTTTGAGAACTATTTGCCTAGATCAGTCTACCTGACATTGGCTACACAGTAGAATCCCTGAAAAGCTTTTAAAAAACCCTGACGTCCATCCACCCAAGCCAATAATCCAAACTTCTGGGGATGTGACCTGGACACCGGGATTTTGAAACTTCTGGGTGATTCCAGCATGGGAACCGTTGCCCTTGGATCATTGAGAGCCAAACCTTGTCCTTCTAAATAACTCCTGCAGGTTCAGCAGGGGAAGCATCCTGAACTCTACTTTTTCTGAGAGAAGTATTTATGACTCTTAGTGGAAAAGCATTTAGCTGTTCTAGACTTTAAAACAAAATAAACTAGGGATATCTCAAAGATAATAGCTAACAGAACCTTAAGAAAAAAATATCGAGTCAGCAAAGAACAAATTGTGATAAATAAATGCAATTGCCTTTAGGGAGCAAATGGCTTAAACAAGTGGACAGAATACATTACAAGGGTAGCTAGTGTCTTTATCCAGGCTCCTGGCATCATGTGACTTTGTCCTCTAACTTAACACGTCATTATTCATCATCACCTTTTATTACTGTGGCTCAGCTGACTTCAAAGCCTGTTATTTCCCATTTTCAATCCAATGTAAATTTCATTTTCTACCAAGCCTTTATCATGACAATTGTTCCAATTTTAGAAAGATGTTAGAGAGTGGAGGAGGTAGATCCCAAACACTGCAGTCCTTCGGGTTTGATGTCCACCCTCTAGTAACACTCTGTGGGCGGCAGCTGCTGAGAACCAGTCTAGGTCCCCCAGATCAGTCTTTCACCAAACCAGCCCCATTTCCCTCTCTGACAGGTTTATAGATCAGGGAGAAGAGAGGAATATGACAAACAAAAATATGTCTTGATTTCAGCACAGAGTTTGACAACCTTGCACAGGAACGGCACGGTGACAGGATGGTGGACTGGATCTGCAGCTGCGTGAACAGCTTCCCCCGAGGAACATCGCTGCTGGCTGAATCCCCGCCTGTCCAAAGGGTAGGCGCGATGGCAGGCTCCCAAGTGCTACCCATGGTTTATCCGGTCCAAAATTTCAGCGACGGATGAAGACGCAAAAGGCACGCTTATCAAAACTGCAGGTGTGACAAAGCTCAGAGAGAAGCCTAATTCATCAAATGTCAGATGAACCAAGAAAGGCAAAAGATCTCAATAAACCCAAAGAATGGGCTGATGTGAATAAGAATAAACTTAATGGGGATAAATGTAAAATCATTCTTGTTTTAAAAAAAAATCAAATGCAAAAGGACAAGAGTGTGTGAGATTGAGATTAAAAGTGGTTTTGAAAACAACCGCGGGAGTTTTGAGTAACTACAGCCTTACTACAGTCTACTGGGTCTCGGACCTCTTTGAAAACCCAAAGACTATCTCATAAACGAATGCCATCATTGTAAAATTCTGTTTACAATTTTGGCTGGAACTCACCTATGACCAGAGGGGTCACAGGCCCCAAGTTAAGAACGCTTGAATAGTCTAATTGGGCCACCATAAAAACTATAGCAAGCTTTTACAAAAGTGTAATGTCAAACAATGGACATACTAGCCCCAAAGGGCTTGGTCATCTTAATTACAGTCTCCAATTTCCAGTATTCAACCAAATGCAAGACTGAAAAGCTGGAATACACTTAATGGTGAAAGGTCTAGGAATTATGTTAATTAAAGAGCATTTGAAGGAACCTGGGACAGTTACTCTAAAAAAAAAAAAAAAAAGTAGGGGAAACACGATAAATAGCAGCCTTCCAAAATCTAAAGACCGCCATTTATAAGAGGGGGCAGACTTGTAATGCTCTACAGCAGCACTCGCAATAGAAATATAACGCTGGTCACATACGTAATTTTAAAATTTTCTGATCACCACATTTAAAAGAAAAAAAAAACAGGTGAAATTGATTTCCATAATATATTGCATTTAACCCAATATACTCAAAAAGTATGGCTTTAACAGGTAATCAGTGTAGCACTTTTCCGTATTGAATTTTTGAAATCTCGTTTACATTTACAGCACGTTGCAAGTGCTCCATAGCCACATGTGGCCAGTGGCTACCTACTGGGCAGCACGGCTCTGGAGCTCGCCAGGGTGGAAGAGAGCCAATTAAGAAATGGGAGGGGGAATTTTTTTATTAGAACTGTCCAAAAATAGGTCTCTTTATAAAATGATGAGATCTCTGCCACTGGATTTGTTCTGAGACTAGATGAGCACCTGTCAAGGATTATTTTGGCATTTCTGCGTAAGGTGGGGGCAGGGCAGATAATCCTAAACCCATTCTCATTCTGAGGCTATGAATTCTATGAGTGTCATGCTGGGGAATTAAGGTTGTTTCAACTGCCACCTTCATGATATTCTGGGACAAGTGGCCAGCCAGCCTTTCCTAAAAAGATATTGCCAGTGTATGGCACGTCTCAGCAACAGAGGTAATCTGCCCCTTGCCCCTTCTGTTGTGGAGCACAACCTAAATTTTTTCATGAAGACAATCCATACGCTTGGCTCAGGCTCTGACAAGAAGCTGAGAGAGACTATTATCACATTTCTGAGCTAAACTCAGTCTGGAAATTACCCACCTAAAACATGTGTCTAACACACAATTAACTGTTGCACTCCTTCATCCAGCCCACCTTTAGTTCCAGTTTTACATTAAGCACATAAATAGAAAATTAGGCGTGTAGCTATGTTAAGGACACAAAGGTACTTTTCCAGAGGGTATCCCGATGTTCTATTCACGAAGGAAGGCAATCTGCAAGGGAAGACCGTTGGCTTGTGTTCAACCAGTCAGTCCCAGCTGTCGCAGTCTGCACCCAGCGTACAACCAGCCTGAACTGAATTGGAGGAGTAACCGACGTCGGAGTAGCCAGGCCAAGGGTGTCCGAGATGCTCGTGCTACTGTGGTCCAGAGCGGCCTGGTGGGAAAGAGCACGAGCTCCGGGCCACCTGAGTTCAAGCCCCACTGGTACCCCTCACTAGCTCTGTGACCTTGGGCAAGTGACCAGCTGCAACCTTGGCAATCTCTAACTCACCCTTCTCACCTTAGATACTTATCTGTCCCAGCCAGTTATTTTGGTGTTTATAAAACTAAAAAGTCATACACAGAGTAAGAAACACAGTAGAGTGGAGTTCGATTCATTAACAACACTTTGTAAACATTACCAACAATTCTGTTTTGGAAAGTACTTTTTCCTGGATGTATGTCTGGGAATATAGATAGGATAACATTCATTATAGAAAATTTGGAAAATATATGAAACTATTTAGAAGAAACACTAAATGACCGATTAACTTACCACCCAGAGCAAACCACTTTTTAATGTCACTTGTGTACATTGTTAACATAATGTGCATAATTTTTTAAAAGCATCAATTCTTATACACTTCTAAGTTCCAAGATAACAAAGAGCAACATCCTTACCGAAATCTCTGAACTCAACCCATTTCCACAACTATCCTGATTGTAGTAGGAGGAACATCACGAGTCTGGACTTGCTCCCTAACAGAAGAAAGAAGCCGGATTCTGGCTTAGCATTTAGTAATAGATAAAAACTTTCAGAGTTCAAGTTCCAATCCTGCATTTAGCAAGTGAAGAAACTGAATCCCAGAGAACCAAACTGACTTTCCTCAGGCCACTCAGCAGGACCTAGAACTGGCGTGTCCTCACCACACCTACGCTCCCTCCCACCTCACCGCCCTGTTTCCCACAGCATGACTCAACCTTCACATTCTAGCTATTTGGGAGCCTGCTTTCTGCCGGGCCTCTCTATATTTTAAGATACAAATTAAATGCCTAAATATGATTTTTAAAATAGTTGCATGGTACTCTGTTTGACAGTAGCAAAGTCATTTATTCCACAAAGGTCACTTTGTAAGGTTGTCTTTCCAAAGAAAAAGTTCTAAAGAATTCTCTTTGCTATGTGCAAAATATCTACTTAATTAACATGAACATTCCCTATTACTAGGCAGTGTGCCTTAATACCAATCTATACTAAACAGGGGAAATAAGAACAATAATACTTACTATCATCCAAGTTAAATTTCAGCATCAGAAACCATATTTGCATGTTTGAGCAATTCAGATATCCCTCCTAAATAATAAGATTGTAATTGGAGCTTTTGCTTTGCAATGGGATAAAATATATTGCTGTTTTATTTTGTTTTTTGTTTGTTTGTTTGTTTGTTTGTTTTTACAAGGCTAACATTCAAGGAGGAACTTTTCCTGGTCTATCTGGACTGTTTGTCTCCTTGAGAAATAAATAATTTAAAAATTACAGGAACAGCTCCCCAAATTCAGGGAAGCAAAGTTACTCACCCCCAGTCCCTAGCTCCGGTGCTTCTGTATCGCCCGCTGCGTTGTATCATAACTTCTCTGTCATTTATTAATAACGTGTTTATCTGCCTCTCTCTTTAAATCATTTCCTCTGCCTTCCTAGAGGGCAGTTTGCTGTGAGGATGAACTCATAGTAAGTAGAACGCCCTTAGCACAGCTCCTGTCACTGAGCCGGCGTGACCCAAGGTTACCCATTGCCATCTGCACCTTTATTATTGACTTTAAACGCTCGCCACTGCCCAGAGCAAAGGCTGGCACACTCAAAAAACTAAGTGGAAACCCGGGTCCTTGGAATACCTGGTGTCTTAATCAACGAAGTGCGGATCCATTAAAACTGTACAATCTCAGAAGAAGATTCTCCCTAACCTTCTTGAGCAGATTTTTATGATTCATCATTGCGAGACCGGCGTGTGCCAGACCAAGTCGGAAGCACTGAGGTGGTGAGGGTGGCCTCCCCTCGGCAGGTTCGTAGATGAATACTGGGCAAACACTGAGTCCAGTGTCTTCAGACAAGTGCAAGGGGAGAAGTGCAGAAGCAGAGAGAAGGGCTTACAACTGCCTGGAAGACCAAAAAAGGCACTTCAAGAATAGCCTTCGTCCTGAATGTTAAAGATAGGCCGCCTGGGGGAGGAGTGTATCAAGTGCCAGAGGACAAGTAAAGACGGTAAGCCTTTTATTTTCTCTAATGACAATAGAAAAACAAGGTCATTTCCTGTGTGGCATCTGGGGAGGGTGAATGCTGAAGGACGCATTACCAGGCCCGGTGCTGCCTGCCGGGGCCTCCGAGGAGGGTGTGGTTCGCAGCGCCCCCTACAGGCCGGTTCGTGCTACAGGCCTGGCCTCCCAGTATTCCCTTGTTTCGTTGGACGTTTTGCTGCCACCGGGGTCCCCTGCATTGGCTGTTTTTTCGTCATCAATGTCTGCCACTCTTGTTAACCTTCCTGCTCCTGCTTTTCTTTACTCAGCGTTCTGTCTCCTGCCATTTATTTCTTTGCTTCTGCAACTATCTTAAACCATTTGAAGTACTTCTTTCCTTCATTCCCAGGTATCTAAGTTACTTACCTTCAAGCTGTGCATTATTCAAACTCTGGGGTGCCCGCTTTCATCGATGCTTCCTGCACCCCCTCAAAAAAATTCTTTTTTTGCCACCAGGAAAGTGTTCTATTTCTTACTTCCAGATTTGTCAATGTTTGGGGAGCCAAAGAGCAATTTTTGAATAATTAAAGCCTTATGTAGGCAGCTCTGGGGGACTTTTTATGGCTAATAAATCCTGTGAAATACTATTAATTTAACTCCCCTAAATAGTTCTCAGAAATCACTGGAGCTGCAATCGATATACACACCATGCATATCATTTACACAGTACTCCTGCCTTGCTCTACTTTTATTTAAGTATAAAATAGATGTTTTTCATAAAAATAATTTCTTTAAGACACAATGCATATGACTAACACAACTTTCCCTAATTCTACATATTTAAGGAGGCTCACACTTGTGAACTTGAGCTTAACACCTTCACTTCCAATTCCTGAACTAACCAGAATGTCACTCGTACACCTCAAACACCTCACCTTTAGGGTGTGTTTTACAATTACCAAACTCTCACATCCAAGATTTTATTTACTTCTTTCAACAGCTCTAATTTTTTTTTCTCATTTTAAAATTGACAATGAGGCAGAGAAATGCTGAGTAATTTTTCCCAGGTCTCGCAACTCAGCTGCGAGCAGCGGCTGCTGTTTGAATACAGGGTTGCTGAGGCTCCGGCCGGGGCCCGACCCACCACGGCTTTCTTTGTCATTGGAAGATAGAAAGGCCTTAACGTTTAAGCTCTAGAGCCTTGTCTCATATTTCTCTAATGAGAAAAGTAATTGCTGCTCCTTTCCATTCTTTCTTCTTCTAATAATAAATAACTTCTTCAACCATGATTAAACTAATGCAAAGATATCAGGATAATTCTCACTTCTAAATTAGGCTCTGATTGTGAGCAAGTAAATATAACTGATGGACTGGACATTACTAGAAAAAAAAATAGCTGCTAGGATAGTAAACCCTGTAAATGTCTTCTGGTGGAACACAGAGTGATACCCACTGCCCCAGCCAGGTTCCATAGCAGCAGAACCTGCAATGGGGATTCACGCACGCATCATTTGCTGAGGCATTGCTCCCAGGGAAAACTGATAAGGGGCAAAGAAATCAGGACAGAGAAAGGGAAAGAGGTGGTGTCTGATGAAGACTAGCTTTAGCCTGGACTTGTAGGGAGATTTGCAAACACAGAAGTCCTGCCCCACTGGTGCAAGGCTCCCCAGAGTCTGCCTACCTTGAGGAGAGGGAGCAGGATTCTGTTATCCTACCCCAGCCTGATACTGGCTTTAAGTTAGGCCTGTAAAGGCAATTCTAGAGGAACTGGATTGGGCAATAACAATAATAATTCAACAACAATAAAAATAATTTAACAAGTACCATTAATTGGGTGTCTACTGTGGGATAGTCACTTAGCTGTATTATTTCCAGCTCTTACAACAATCCTGCAAGTTATCGTTTCCATTTTAAGTGTGAAGAAACTGAGATATAAAAAATGATATAACTTGTTTGAGCTCAGAGGGCTGGACACTGGCAGTTCTGGGGTTAAATCTTTGTGAATTTTTATTTGACCCCAAAGCCCATAACTGTTTGCTGCTCTATAATACTAGCTACAGTTCCAGGTCAATGCTCAATGGGGGGATGAGATGGCAGTCAATACTCTTCCCTAGAGAAACCACCAGGACAGGATCCTGTATTAAAAAAATAAGTAAACAAATAATAAAAACCTCAGCAAACACAGTGAAAATTTCTGCATCCATTCAACAAACATGGATTGAGCACTCACTATGTGTTTGATATGCTTTTGACATTAGGGTACAGAGATAAGTAAAACAGGAAAGATCTCTGCTTTCAGGGAGTTTACAGCCATAAAAACAGAAACAATCCATTTCTAACAAGATACATGACATGAAAAACAGAATAATGGGATAGAGAGGAAGGTAATCAGAAAAGACCTCTAAAAGGAAATATTATGTGAGCCAACGTTTGAGGAAGAAAAATTAGAGAGCAATGAGACAGCCTGGGAGAAGAGAATTCCAGAGTAAGGACATGGCAAGTGCATGGCCCTGAGAAAAAAAGGAAGCTTGGCATGTTTAGGAAGAAAAAGAGGCAAGGTGTGGCTGGAGTCCAGTGAGCAAGGGAGACGCAAATGTAAAATTTGGATCCAAAAGGTAGGCAGGGTCCATACAGCCTTGTAGATGCAGTTAAAGACCTGGGATTATTTTTCATACAGTGTTTCAGGCAAGGGAGTGATATGATCTGATTGATATTTTTAAAAGATCCTTTGCATTGTGAAGCATGGATCCCTTGGATGGGTGGAGGATGCCTAGTAAAAGCAGGGAGACAGCCCAGGGATATAATGGTCCCCTAGATGAGCCTTGATGATGGTATCTCCGACTAGAGAGAGAAGAGTGAAGATGGCAGAGAAAATTGATGCTGAATTCTGTCTCATTATAACAGTGAGTAATAGTACCCATAGATATATGACCTAATTGGTGAAAAAAATAAGCCCTAACCAACTCATAGGAATTTATGTTTTTAGTAAAATTTTCTTTTTAGATTAACACCAAAATTTGTAACATACAATATGAGGTCTATCTGGAAAAAGCCCAGCCATTGTTAATATAACAAGAATGGTTTGTGTGACATCACTATAACCTGGCAGCCAAGAAGACTGGACTGGAATACACATGTGTGAACAATGATGACTTCACTGTACTAGTCAGTGGGGGTGGTAGACACCATTGAGTGAGCATGTGTACTGTGTGGTCATCGCATTGAAAATGACTGAGCATGTAGAGCAACGAATCTGCATCAAATTTTGAGCTAAGCTTGAACATTCCTCCACAGAAACTATTCAGATGATTCAGAAGGCCACAGCTCTGGGCAGCTGGTGACTGGCAGCTTCATCACAACAACGCACCCACTCATGCATCACATCTCATGCAGAGTTGTTTGGGAAAACATAAAATCACCCAGGTGATTCAGCCCCCTTATAGCCCAGATTTGGTGCCCTGTGATTTCTGGCTTTTCCCGAAACTAAAATCACCTTTGAAAATTAAGAGAGTTCAGGCCATCAGTGAGTTTCAGGAAAATACAATGGGGCAGCTGATGGTGATTGGAGAACTGTGTGAGGTCCCAAGGTGCCTACTTTGAAGGGGACTGAGGCATCATTGTCGTATGTACAATGTTTCTTGTATCTTGTATCTTCTTCAATAAACGTCTCTATTTTTCATATTACATGGCTGGATACCTTCTAGACAGACTCTGTACTTACATTATTTTGACCAAGTATATAAATAAGTAACTGTAGTGATAACTAAATCTAAAAGAAGTGTATTAATTTATAGAGCCTTATAGTAATAGGAATTTTAAAAAGTTTATTTTCAATTTATAAACACAATTTAGTTACAGAGAAGTTAGTAGAGTGATCAAATATGTTACATGGAAAAATTTGTGAAGAAAGTTGGATGAAAATATAAATTCAAGGGGAAAAGGGAGCAATGTATAATTTCTAACTGTTAAAGACAGCTGTGTATTTTCTAAATGGTTGATGGTATCAAATTTCTATGGTGTTTTGATTCCACCGAGTGCATTTAATAAGAGCAATATAACAGTTTTAAGATGTCAATATTTATAAGATACTGGAAATTCTATCCCTAGCAACTATTTAAACTTATGGTGAAAAATATAGATGTCAACTCTAAAAACATTCAAGGATCTACAAAATTTTACAAAAATCTTTTAGGGGCTTTAAGAGCAAAAATGTTTGAGAACAACACAAGTAAGCCAAGAGAGAAAAAAGGCTTCATAAAGGGGTGGTCAGCTGAGTTGACTGCTGCTGGGAGGTAAAACGAGATTACAATTGGGCTGGCAACTGGTGTGGACCATCTTGATTAGAGAAGTTACGTAGAGTTAAGGGGCTGGAAACAGCTGGAGCACGTTGAAGAGAGCATGGGAGATGAGGACAAAGAGACCACAAATAAAGACAATGGTCAATAAATCTGGCTGTGAAGGGGAGCAGAGAGAGTGGCAGCTGGAGGGACAGGTGGGATCAAGAGAAAGTAGGCAAAGAAAGAAGCTACTAGAACATGTTCATCTGCTGATGGAAAGAGTCAAGTAGAGAGGGAAGAACTGATAAAACATGAGAGAAAGGGGATAATGGGAGCAAAGGTGAGAGGATCAGATCCAAAACACAAGCGAAGCATGTGTCCATGCATGGACACAGCCTTCACTGCCGCAGGGAAGAAAGCACAGAGTGTGAGTACAGAGGCCAGCACTGTCATGTGCACAGGTGAAGAGGGTGGTGGACAGTGAAAAACATTGTGGGATCAAGGAATTCGAGGTCTTGATATGGTCAAAAAATTACTGCAGTGAAGATAATAGAATAACCGAGATAAAAGAATAGAAAGCATCGGAGAGAAGGATGTTCAAAACTGGTATTTTTAAAGGAGATACAATGATTGTTTTGATCAAGAGAATTGGTGGTGAGGTGGAATGGAGGAAGGTCATTGGAGGTGATGAAGTTAAGAAGCTGAGAGTCCAGAGTATTGGATGGATCACCAACATGGACGTTGACATCACCGTGAATAATAATAAGGATAGAAGGAAGAAGACAGTGAGTTATCAGTTTTATAAATAAAGGGGTGTGGCTTGGAGGCTGGTGGAAGAGGGCTCAAAGAGAATGTTGGGTAGAATAGGAGGATGTTCTGAGCTTTGAACACTGGGGTTTCTGAAAGACGAAGGCAGACGAATAGTTTCTAATGAGTAACAGGCAGCCAGGAGGACCTCTATCCCATATCAATGGCCTGAGGTGTACGGAGCACGAGAGCAAAGCAGCCAGCACTTGAGACAAATTTCAGGGAGGGAGGTATAGATGCAACAAGAAGGTCGAGGGCATTTCAGAGAAGAGGTTGAGGATTCAAGGCAGCTTGCTGATGACAGACCGAGAGTGCAAACATGCACGATGGAAGGACGTGGGAGGCAGTCTGGATGATGATGGATGGCCCAAGAGGCTTGTGCTTCCCCTGGTGATATCAGTAGACGGAATGTGCCCTGTTGGCAAGACACGCCATTCGTGCATTCTAAAGTCCAGGGGATTTAGCTGGAAGACATCTGGGCAATATGCTCAGCCTCTTCATTGTCCACTAATAGAAAAGGCAGTAGATGTGGGGGAACTGGTCAAAGAGAAACTGTCCTTGTGAACAGTCTCTTTATAACTCTTCCTCAAAGGGCTGTGTTTGTGTGTTTGTTTTATTAATGTTCCTGCAGCTTGGGTATGCCACCCCCAGGGACTGTGACATGGTTCTCACCTTCAAGGTGCTTATAATCTAGTGGGGGTTCAGAACCACTATAAGTTCCGTGAGAAGTTCCAATCCATTCTCCCGTGGATGCCATCAAAGCTAGTTGGAGGCCCAGGAAGACTGCATGGAAAAGAGGCTACACAGGATGGGCTCCAAAGATTGGACAGGAATTCAGCAGGGGAAGGACACATTCATAGCCATGGGACTAAGTCCTCAAGCATCATTCACACTCCTTTTGGGTCAGGAGCCCAAACTTAGGTCATAGCCAATTTCCTTTGACTGCATCCAAGCCGATCAAAGAATTAGATGTCTGCCTTCTGCATGTCCCAACACCAAAAACATCCGCTGTATGTTGCCATATTGGGTAGGGGGAGAGAGAGAAGAGAGAAATGGAGAGTGAACTGTGCTCATCATGTCACTAATAACAGAAAAGACCAAGGTCTTTCCAGTCCTAGATTTTACTCTGAAATACGTGACTACTCTAGAGATGTCATTCATGACACATTTCCTCTTTTAATTGACCCAAAGTGACACATAGTGGCTGCTCCTAGTGCTTAGCTGATTTTATCCTTGGCAGAGTATTAACTTTGAAAACAAAATGTTTTCTCCCTGCCCCAGCATTACAAATTATAAAATCTTTGTCTATAACTGAATTCTTCAAATAATATTAAAACTCTGTATACACATGATCTTATTTTATCATTAAAACAACCAGTGAAATAGTTACTGTTATAATCCCAATTTATAGATGAAAAAACTTGAGCCTCAGAAGTGTTGAAATTTTAACTGGCCTCACCAGAGACTTAATAACTTTATTTGCAAAACATTTGCAAAGCTTGTTTATCCTGTTTTATTTCTTATGCCTCTACTCAATAATCATGTAGACGGTAACTACCACATGGGCACAGGTAAATACATAATTTGACTTTACAAATGCATATTAACTATGGATCATGCTATCTAACCTAAACTTGGCATAATTGCTAGTTCTGTCTGCTGAGGATAACCAACAGATTCAAGAATTGCTACTCTGGCCCTGGGGACTGTGGCTCAGCAAATCGCATGCTGGACTGTGAACCAAAGGGTCACTGGTTCAATTCCCAGTCAGGCCACATGCCTGGGTTTCAGGCCAGGTCCCCAGCAGGGGGTGCTCAAGAGGCAACCATACATTGATGTTTCTCTCCCTCTCTTTCTCCCTTGCTACCCCTCTTTCTAAAAATAAATAAAATCTTTTAAAAAATTACTACTCTGAATTTCTATTTCATCTATTATCTTTGTACCCTTAGAAAATAGAAGTTTCTTAAATTTCACACACACTTCAATTTCATAGGTTATATTTATTTTTTTAAATATATTTTATTGATTATGCTATTATAGTTGTCCCATTTTTCCCCCATCATTCCCCTCCACCCTGCACACCCCCTCCCACCCACATCCCCCCCTTTAGTTCATATCCATGTGTCATGAGTTCTTTAGCTTCTACATTTCCCACACTATTCTTGCCCTCCCCCTGTCTATTTTCTACCTACTGTCTATTCATAGGTTACATTTATAATGAGAAAAGAAATAGGCTCAATATTCTTTGTAAACTTAAAACTGCTTGACAAACTTTAAACCACTAAACAAGTATGATTTGTTATTAAGTCATTATTTCAAAACAAGAGAAGCTCATCAGATATTTTTTTCCAAGCAGTCATGCGTCTAATCCAGAAAAACAACCTAAAAACAATGGTTAGTGAATGTGTCGATTGTTCTTCCTTGTGCTAGTCACTATTCGATCAGTGTCACTGCTTGGCTGGACTACTCCCAAGTGGACCCAAAAATGTAAGTTTCTATTCTATAAAAATATTAATACACAGTCTGGCAAACACAGAAGATAAGCAGGAAAAGGATAGTTTCAAATGTGTACTTTACAATAAATATACCATGTACTTCTGAGAATTTGCTTAAATCAATATTTTAGGTCATATTGTTGCCCAATTCTATTAGCCAAATGTAAAGTGTTCACCACAGGACAGAACTAAAACACTTTGCTGATTTATGTTATTGATAAGGACTTGGCTAGAGGAGGAAGATTCAGTGTTTACTTTGATAAGGAATGTGAGCCGTAAAACTTGGAACTGAATATTGCTGCATTGTTACTCGGGAAATACATTTGGAAGCTCTTCCCTATTTTGCTACCATCCAGGCTGCCAGTCCATGCCCCACGCTCACCTCCTCTCCCAACAGACACAGTCCACACAGTCCTGTGGTTCTGTTTGTTGGGTCATGGACAGTAAGACATCAGTCGATAGTTTTGTGTGCCGCCAACAGAACCAACCCTGGAAATGTATTAGAAGCCTGTGGGACCCCTACTGAGTCCACCAGAGCCTGATGAACAAGCAGTGGAAAACATAGGAGCCCAGGGGCTCCGTGGACTGCGGAAGCAGACATACTAGGAGCAGCACAGACCCTAAGGGCAGCATGCTGCTGCGTGTTTTACAATCAAGAGTTAACATCTGAGAAGAGATGGATTGGCCAAGGTCAAGTTGTGTGAAGGTAGGGAGAGGAGGGAGGTGACCCCTTTTGCTTCCTTACAGAGAAGCATCTGGATTTATGTTCCCACCAAGCCGTCACATAACTGGGGTCAAGAAATTCTCAGAAGAAAACTGGAGTTCTAGAAGAGAGAGAATGACTATTAGGCAGCCAAATCCAGACGAATATTTACTAATGTAAAGTTAGGAAGGATTGATGACTCAGGATCGCAAACAAGTGGGAAGGATTCTGGGAGAGCAGTTACAGGAACGCTGAGCACGAAATGGGCTTCTGTGAGCACTTAGCACGGACCAGGCACTGGGCTACGATTTAGTTGTGCTACGATTTAGTCGTGCTACTCTACTCAGCCAGCACAACTCTGTGCAAAGTGTTGTTGCTATTATTTCTGTCTTGCTTTAAGATGAAAAAAAAAAAAAAAAACCCAAGGTTTATTAAGGTAAAGCAGATGGGTTTTTTTAACCTTGGAACGACTGACATCGAAGCCAGACAACTCTCTATGGTGGGGGCTGTCCTGTGCATCGTAGCATGTTAACACAGCGCCTCTGGCCTCTACCCACTGGATGCTGGTAGCGCTGCAGCTCCCGAATGTTGTCAAATATCCCTACGGTGGGAGAAAATTGCCCCCCCGGGTTGAGGACGACTGAGATAAATCATTTTCCCAAGTCACACCACGTAAGCGCTGCTCCTAAACCCGACCCAAACCAGAACCTAAACTGCGAACCGTGTATGTGGCACACAGCACAGTTCACACAGCATTTGCACACAGGTATTCCACTAGTGTCTGAGAACACTTCTGTGGGGAGAGCAACACAGGTTGGCTGTCCTCACATTTCCTTTAAGGAAATGGAGCTTCATAGAGTTTGTCACTTGCCTAAGATCTCTCAATTCTCCATTTGTCAAGCCACCACTCAAAAAATCTCTTTTTGGTTTGTTTAGTTTTTAGTTTAGTTTTTTTCCCCCCTCCCAACCCAGTATTTTTTCCACTCTGCCACAGTTTTACTAAACAATAGTATTCATCTTAGGAATAAATTCCTTGATCAAATATTAAAGAGAAATATAAATTCTCCTTAAATAATTAGGTTTTACCATTTTGAAGTAAGTAGAAAGTCAAACAGAATGAAGGAAGGAAAGAAAGGAAGGAGAAAGGGAGAGGAGAAAGAAGGGAAATGGGTTCATGCATTCATCTGACTGCTCTGAGGTTCTATCCTCACTCTCCCCAAAAAGAGACCCCAAATATGTATATATCACAAGTCCATTTGCATCCCAGAAGAACTAAAGGGGAAGGGGCCTTTGGATCTCATTACAGGGTGGCCCCATAGCATTGTAACATGTTTTATTTCTGACTCAGAGGGAGGACTGACTCACAAATACCACTTTACCACTGAGCCTTTCGCTGAAGGTCTCATAGACAAAACCAGGTCAAATGCAAGGCAGCTTGGAGAAAGAGATCAGATGAGCTCATGGCCTAGGGCAGAATGGCTGCAGATGTTTGGGAAGGAAAGACTTTGACAGCTGGGATGTTCGTGACTTCGAGGCAAAACAAAACTCCTGGCTAATTGGGAACCAGGACAATGCCTAAAAAGAAAACAACACGCCTTGGTTAACCACTAGAACTCTCAGGCCCTGTCCCATCTGCTAGGAAGTGGGGATATCCAAGAACCGCTGATGATCCTGATGCTCGCCATGCACCATCATCCCTGGCCTGCTCAGCTGCTAGAGGCCACGTCCAGTCCTGGAGGCACAGCAGCTGGCCCAGCCTTGGTGAAGGGTGATTGTAGGGGTGGGAGTGGGAGATGTGAGGGTTGTGTGAGCAGAACACCCAGGCTAAACCCGCTTACAGGCTCTTCTTTTCTGCCTCCCTTAGGTCGTAACCCAACGTGGAAGAGCAGACAGCCTGTGAGAGCCGGGAGAGCATATTTAAGCCTCCGCTTTGACTCTCAGTCTTTGATTTCTTTTAGTGTCAGTTTCTTCATCTGTAAAACTAGATTCATGTACTGTTTCCCAGGCTTGTTGTGACAACTAAATGCAGGTGTGTATGCAAGACACCCAGCATGATGCATGACATACAGAAGGTGCTCAACAAAGGCTATCGGCTGCCTCACTGTAGAGCCCCAAAACCCCAGCTCGTTCCTCCACACTGGCCTCCTCTGCTGCTGTCGGTCAGCATATACTGAATGCAGTTATGTGAGTTTAAATTCTGCTCCCCCACCCCTTCAGCTCATAACTCCCCCAAATGCTCTCTCCTTTTACTTTAGGGATCTCTCCTTCCTTTTGTGCTGTAGCTACTTCCGAGAATTCTTCAATGAAAGTTCTGACTTAAATAGAATGGCACTAAATGCTACTCCAAGCAATTGCTTCCACAGTGAACTCCTGGCACAATGCTGTATTTACTTAGTCCTTGTCATACACAGAATAATTCCAGTACATTCACTCCCTGCGCTGCAAGAGCATTTTCTAACTGACATGCACTCATGCACATGAAGTCGTATATCTCTAAACTAGAGAGATAAAAATTTAGCAGGAAAAGAAAGGAAGAATTTGGGGTAATACTTTTTCTTTATTTTTTAAATTGATTAGATGAAAGAAGACCCCAGGGAGGGGGGGAATGGTCCTTTAAAAAAGAAATCCAGACCAACAGAATTTTTAGCCAATGGCTACAAATAGCAAAATCCTAAGTAATTCATACAAATATTTAAATACCTAATTTACTATACCTTCCTTCATCTCCAGAAGTTAGGCAGGCAGGCCCAACCTTATTTTCATCTAGTAAAGACTTCTGCTCTCAAAAAAAAAAAAAAATAGATAGAAACTCAGAAACCCATCTGAATTAAATTGTGAAAGGCGGATAGACATTGAACGTTACTCCCAGAGGAAGTTGCTTTTCAAACAAGAATCTAGACTCAGGCTGAAGGAAGTGCAGACACGGACAACAGAAGAGTGAGATTTAGGAAGGAGCCAGCAGATCAGCCTTCCCATTACCCCGCCCTGGAGAGTAAGAAATGTTCTTCCATTCAGGATGGCTTCTTGGCCTACACCAAGTATCTCTTTTTGTGGTTTTAATGATGGATTGAGGGAAAAAATGAAGCAAAGGGGCATGATCCAGGCCCCAGGGAGTTGCGTCTCATTGTACAAAGCAGCTTTCTGCTTCAATCATAACAAGTATGCAGAGCTGTCTAGTAGGCCCTCGTGTCCAAGTTCCTCTTCTTTACCATAAGAACATTCTTTACCTTCAGGAACGGAGATACATCGCCAGCCCCTTTGCAGCTAGATATGGCCATGGGACGGAGCTCTGGCCAATGACAAGGGTCAAGCCTCAGCTTCCAAGAACTTAATTTAAAAAACGGTACCCTTGTCAAGTCTTCTCCATCCTATTGCTGAAACGCAGCGCTCACCCTGGTGTCCCTGAGGACTGGACCAGCCATGGTGAAGTAGCGCGCAGCAGAGAGGGCGTGGCCCCCGCATCCATGAGCGCCAGAGCCGCCCTCAACCGCCTGCCTGTGCTTTTACATGAGATGGAAGGAACTTCCGTCTTGTCCAAGCTATTATTCAGGATTTTCTCTTACTTACAGCCCAACTAAGACAACAGGTGAGTGTAGGTTAACCGTGCAAGCCTACTGATTGCCCCTTGGGTTTCTTTGTGCCCTAATCCAGCTCCTGCCTGGTGGACCAGCCTCGGTGAACAATGCACGTTTATCACTTCTTCTCTGGTTCAAGGCCAGAATGCCAAACCATTGCCCAAAATAAAATAGTCGTAAAATACAGTATACTTCTAAGTTGAGAGAGCCTTGCACACAAATCCATGTATGCACACCCACAGGTGTGCTATAATACATACACACTTCTCACAGAGATAGCAGCTACATAGGTGGACAGCCTTCTTTCCAACGTGCCACATCTGGGTAAACTTCAAGAGCCAATTGCCTTTTTCACTTTGTCAAGAAGTAGAAAATGACTCATTGTATCTAAACGGGCTTAAGTGCCCCCTGATTTATTTACCTATCTGCATTCAATTAGAAAAGTGCCAGTTATTTTCTATTTATTTATAGACGTCATTTTGGTTATGCGGTGCTTTACGGCATGTTGTTCACTTCCCCCGAGCGGAGAGGCGTGTTTACAAAGCCCTTACCCATAATTAGTGTCACTCAGTGGAACAAGGCACCTCTGTTTTGTACCTGCCACAGCTGTCATGCTCTCTTCAGAATGAATTGCACTGATGGACGGCTTGAGTCACCCATTTCTTCAAAAAGCAGCATAAAAAGTGTTATTGCAGTGGGGCTGGTGCTCGAGGAAGCCATATCAGGTGTTCCACTCTGTGACAGCCCGAGCTCAGAGAGAGCTTCCTCCGTTACATTTCCAGTTAATTATTCCTGTCCTCTTCAATAGCTCCATGTCATAAAAATGTGGCATGCAGTCAATTCGGATTAGCTTTATTCTGTCAGGTGATGGCAGACATCAGACAACACGTTAATCAGTGGGCTTGGCTTGGGTACTCTACATGTTACTGCTGTCCGCCATGTTTAAGTGGAGGGGGCAGGGGGCGGGGAAAGCGTTTTTGTGGGTATATATTTCATTAGGATTCCAATAAAAGTGCCATGTCTGTTTGAGAAAAATATAACATGCCCCACTGCTGTGTTTAATTTTTCTTTAGGACACTTTTCTATTAACATAAATTGCTTTAAGGAAAAGCATGTTGTAAGTAATTTTTCTCCAAACATGAAGCCTTATTAAAACCTCAAGGTACTTTTAAAAAATAATCATCATGGTCCTCTCTGCTATTGCTTTCAGAGCCCAAGATCCTGTCACAGGCCAAATAGACTTCATTCCAATGCCACGCCAAGAGTGGGCAGCAAGAGCTCAAGCCACAGCGGAAGGAACTCCCCAGGCCTCCCCTGTGCCAGCCAGAGCAGGTACCGCATTGCACACGCGCATTTTATCCCAATGGGGGCAAAAGCCTCTCAGAGCTCTGCCTTCCAACCTGCCAGTGTCGTAAGTGAACTCTAGAAACTTCCTTCTCTTGTTTTAAGAATTCAAACAGTGTATACACAGTCCAAATGAAATAGAGAATTAAAAATCTCTTGTATTAGATCAGTGATTTTCAACCTTTTTCATCATGGCACACAAACTAATTGCTAGAATTCTATGGCATGCCCAAAATATATTATACCAATGTGACAAAAATAGGCGTAAGTTTGATTCATTCACACTGGAAAGTTATAAATGTGTTGGCTATTGTCATTTCTTTTTTATATTTGACAATCTAAGGAAAAAGAGGTCAGTGCCCCTGAGTAAATAGTCACGTATTACATGTTTTAAAATTTTTTGCAATGCACTGGTTGAAAGGCGCTGGATTAGATTAATGCGAGCCACTTTCCCGGGAGTACTTTCTGCTGTGGGTAAGAGCAGAGATCGCCAATGCTGGCTTCATCCACAGACACGACGATCACTTGCTGAATAAGACATTTGGAGGAAGCTGGGCCCCACTGGTTTGAAGATTCGTGATGTCATCAGGGATCCAACCCCTCATCCTCCTGCTGCACGTAGGCATTCATCCTCAAGCACGTCACCTCATGGTCTGAAGATGGATCCAGCCACCAGGTGAACCTCCAAATGTGTCTCTCTTATTACCAAAAAGTTAAACTCTTTTCCATCCATAGCCAAACTGGGTCACATAACCACCCCTAGATGAGTGGCTGGGAAAGCAAGTATCCGGATTTTTTGTCTCTGAAGTGGGATGTGAGTAAAGAAGAAAGGAATTGGGAATGGCTCATGAGTCAACCAAAAAGTCAGCCATAGGGAGGCCCCAGGTAATGCCGGGAAGGGGAATCGCTTGAATCAGCCAGATAGTCTCTCCCTCCTCCATGTAATTTAGACTTCTCAGTACAGCCTTAATTTTACAGAAATCCACTCTTTACCTTGCAGTCACAGAGATCTTGCTAAAATTTTATTTTAATCAAGTCCCTCTTCTGCCAAAAATTCTTACTCACTTCCCACTCATCTCAGAATATAGTTCAACTTCCTTAATATGCTTCATAATGTCTTCAATGGCTCACTTCTTTTTACCTCTAGAGCCTTCTCTCTCGAAAACACCGCCCCTTGTGCTTGGTGCAGGTTATTGTGATGTACTTTCAGTTCTCCAGTTCACACCATTCTCTCATTTCCACATGCTGCGCTGTCTGTCCGAAACACACATACAGGCATGCACATTTTTGCCTGGGCTATCTCTCTTTTTCTGATGAGATATCATTGATATCATATAGATATGATACATCATATTATATTAATGATCTACAACATTATATTAGTTTGGGGTATACAAGATAACGATTTGACGTGTGTATATATGATGAAATGATCATCACAAGTCAACTTCCATCACCATACATAGTTACAGTATTCTTTTGTGATGACACCTTTTAAGATCTACTCTTTCAGAAAATTTAAATATCAATGCAATTTTATTAACTATAGTCACCATGCCACATAATACAACCCCAGGACTTATTTATTTTATATGGTTAATCTTTCTTGTTCTTTAGATCTCAGTAGAGGTAAGGTAACTCACTTCCTCTGGGAAACTATCCCTCACTCCAAGGCCAAGTTCATTGTGCCTCCCATAGACTGTCCCAGAATCCCGCACTTTCCTATCAGCCTATGGGATCCAGGACAGTACCCTGGGAAGAAAAGGAGGCAGTTCTAAGGGGAAAAATAAAGATTAGAAAAATCAAAAACAATTTTTACCTATTCCTTTCACTTACACTGACTCCAAGTCCCCAAAGTTAGGAAGGTATTTCCCGCGGCCAAGCAGTTTAGTGCAGTGGATAAGAACATGTGCTGTGAAGTCAAACTGTCTCAGTTCATCAATTTAAACCCCAGCTTCACCACTTATGAGCAGAGAAATGCTGTGTACACTCCTCAACCTTTCTCAGGCTCAGTTTTCTTGTCTGTAAAATGGGGATAATGGCATCATCTACCTGGAACTGATGTGATTGACTGGTAGCCTACTCAACATTTGCTCCCCACCTACCACAAGTCTTCTGAAAAAGGCAAAAGATGGCTCTAAAAAAATGAGACACGCAAAAAAGTGAGTCCCCTCTGCTTCCGCTCGGTGTTGACATAAAGAATGCAACCCTTGAAAATGTGGCAGCACTTGTGACCCTGAAGGGCACCAACCTAAGACAAAGTCACACTGAGAACAACTGAGCAAAAGGACAAACTATCCAGGTTCTTAATGGTGTCAAATGATACATTTACCCATCTTTTTTTTTTAAGTGATTTTAAATTTTATTTTATTTTATTTATTATGCTATTACAGTTGTCCCATTCCCCACCTTCACGCCCCTCCACCCTTTAGTTCATGTCCATGTGTCATAAGTTCTTTAGCTTCTACATTTCCCATACTATTCTTGCCCTCCCCCTATTTTCTACCCACCGTCTATGCTACTTATTCTCTGTACCTTTTCTCCCTCTCTCCTCCTCCCACTCCCCTGTTGCTAACCCTCCATGTGATCTCCATTTCTGTGATTCTGTTCCTGTTCTATTGTTTGCTTAGTTGGCTTTTGTTTTAGGTGTGGTTGTTAATAACTGTGAGTTTGCTATCTTTTTACTGTTCACATTTTTAATCTTCTTTTTCTTAGAGAAGTCCCTTTCACATTTCATATAATAAGGGCTTGGTGACGATGAACTCCTTGAACTTGACCTTATCTGAGAAGCACTTTATCTGCCCTGCCATTCTCAATGAAAGCTTTGCTGGATAGAGCAATTTTGGATGTAGGTCCTTGCCTTTCATGACTTGGAATACTTCTTTCCAGCCCCTTCTTGCCTGCAAGGTCTCTTTTGAGAAATCAGCTAACAGTCTGATGGGAACTCCTTTGTAGGTGACTGTCCCCTTATCCCATGCTGCTTCTAGAATTCTCTCCTTCATTTTAATCTTGGCTAATGTAATTATGATGTGCCTTGGTGTGTTCCTCTTTGAGTCCAACCTCTTTGGGACTCTCTGAGCTTCCTGGACTTCCTGGAAGTCTATTTCCTTTGCCAGATTGGGGAAGTTCTCCTTTATTATTTGTTCAAATAAGTTTTCCACTTGTTGCTCTTTCTCTTCCCCTTCTGATACCCCTATAATTCGGATGTTGGGACGTTTAAAGATGTCCTGGAGGTTCCTAAGCCTCTCCTCATTTTTTTGAATTGTTTTTTTTTTAAGATTTTATTTATTTCATTTTAGACAGAGGGGATGGGAGGGAGAAAGAAAGGGAGAGAAACAGCAATGTGTGATTGCCTCTCTTGTGCCCCCTACTGGGGACCTGGCCTGCAACCCAGGCATGTGCCCTGACTAGGAATTGAACCCATGACCCTGTGGTTCAAAGGTCAGTGCTCAGTCCACTGAGCCACACCAGCCAGGGTGAATTCTTGTTTCTTCATTCTTTTATGTTTGGTTGTTTCTTTCCTCCTTCTGGTCCACTCTATTGATTTGAGTCCCAGTTTCCTTCCCACTACTATTGGTTTCCTGTGCATTTTCCTTCATTTTACTTATTGTAGCCTTCATTTGTTCATCTAATTTGCGACCAAAATCAACCAATTCTGTGAGCATCCTGATCACCAGTGCTTTTAACTGTGCATCTGATAGGTTGGCTATCTCTTAATCACTTAGAAGTATTGGCTCTGGGGCTTTGATGTGTTCTTCCACTTGAGCCATACTTTTTTTTTTTTTTTTTTGGTCTGGTCACGCCTGTTATGTATGAGGGGCGGAGGCTTAGGTGTTCACCAAGGCAGAGCAACCCAGTCTCTGGGTTGTGACCCTGTATGTGGGGGTGAGGTCAGAGAGGGAACAATGTTGCTTGCTCTGTTCTCTCTTGTATTTCAGCCCTTCAGCCCTTTCCCACAAGCAAATTGGGCCCTTCTGGTGCTGCGCCCTGGGTGGGCAGGCCTGTGTATGCTGTAGGACCCTGTGAGTCTCTCCAACGTACTCTCCTGTGATGCTGGGAGTCTCTCCCAACACCTCAACCCCCACAAGTGTTTTCAATCGGTGCTTTTAGGCTTTATTTCCCGGTGCTGGGGCCCTGGGTTGCATGGTCTGTCTCCCCATTTTGGCCTGGTTTATCTGCACATGGATGTGTGTCCATGGTCAGCCAGCCACCTTGCATACCCGGCGTCTGCTAGCTGCTGCCTACATGCCCTAGACCTCAAACCACTGCTTTATCCTGCCGCAATCCCTCTCCACAGGCCACCAACTCCAACCCTCCTACTGGTCTGGATGAATGGTTGTCGAACTTCCTTACAGTTCAATTTTCTGTGTGATCTGGTTGTTTTTTTGTTTCTAAATCTTTGTTGTCCTTAATCTTGGTTGTGTGAGGAGGCACAGTGTGTCCACCTACGCCTCCATCTTGGCCGGAAGTTGCCCATTTACCCATCTTGAAGCTGCTCTGCCTTTAGAGCTCTTATTTCTACAGACTGTTCATTTATCTATCACTGAAGTCATTTATAGGTTGTATTTTTCATACTTACAATTGAAAAAATCTTAGGTAATACACTTCCTCTGAAAACTGTGAGAATAAAAAGAATTAGTGTATGTAAAGGGTTCAGGGCAGGCCCTGGCCCAGAGAGCACCCTTGAAGCCTGATGTCAATCATTGTTATCAGACAGGAGACTCTTCTGGGTCAGTGAAGGGAGATTGTTCCTGATGCACCTTGGCCAGTGCAGACAGTTGTAGAGAGTAAGTTCCTCAAAGGAACAGACCTTCTCTGGGTAAAATTCACTAATTTCCATCACTATCCAGGCCATGGCCGAAGACTCTGAAGAATAATTAGAATAATTTCTGGTTATAACATGGCAGTCTCAGAAGCCCTGTGACTGTTAAATAATACCAAAATATTAAACTTCAAATGATGTCTATTTGTTTTTTAAAAACTTTTTTAAGGAAACCAAAATCAGACACTTTAAAACTGGCAATTATTGCGGGTTGCATGTGGTTGCCATGAATGGCCCAGTTTTCTAAACTGTTTGATTTATTTGGGGGAATGTTAATTTACATTTGTCCCTTTCACTCATCACTCTCCCTTTATTACCAAACTTTATTACTGCGGACTATAAATTCCTCCATCGCATATGGACCACATAACTTTCTGGGATACCTAATTAACAGGGATTTTTTTCTAAACTGTAATTATAACAAAATATGGTACATTTAGCTTAATTTTCAATTTAATGCTTGAAGGTGCATAGGAAATTTAGCTCCGTGGCTCAGAGATGGGGAAAGTTGCCATGTATACACTCGATTCCAAAGAGTGTGTCTGCAGAACAGATGTTCGTAGGAGCAAAGGAGAGATGAGGATAATGAAAAAGTGTATATGAAATGATATCAATGATTAAAGGCCAGGATGTAGTTCATGCTCATTAATAGACAAGGAGAAAGGCATAGGAAAGGGAAATCTCAAAGTTATCAAAGAACATAAAAGACACTTCATTCTTGGCACAGGCAACCTGCCTTCTTCCTGGCTCCTTCACAAACATCTTTCTCCCCCCTCCGTGCGGCCCAGCAGTGTGGACCTGCAGCCGCTGGGTGAGTGTCCTGAGTGGGGGGGTGGCCACGGGACACAGTGGAAAACCTGGTCCTAGGAGTGTTTTCCCGGGAGATGACTTTCTTGAAAATATCTAGGAGTGTGGAAGCTTTTTAAGAAAATTATAGATAACCAAAAATAAATTTCGGATGCCTGAGGCACTCATGCATGGGTTCAGTTTCCACTTCTCCCTGCCACCCCAGCCATTTGTCCCAGTCAGCTCTTAATTGGTTTGAGCAGAGATGTATATAATTCCCCTGTGGACTGCATTTATGAGTGCCTTCGGAACACATTTTACGTTTCTCATTATAGGAAGGTGTCTGATGAAAATTCAAGAACAGCTCAAACTCTATGGCACCTGTTTGGACTCTTCATGTCATTCATCCATCTATGTGCTATAATCAACACCAACTCAAACTCACAGTGCCTCAAGAAAAAAGGGGAAATGTACTGGCTCACATGATTGGAAAGTCCAGAGATAATTCTGACTTCAGGTAAGGCTTGATCTAGCAGCTCAAACAGTATCAGCAATTATCTAGCTTCCCTCCATCTCTCTGCTCTTCCGTCTGTAGTTTGGCTTTATCCTCTAGCTTCCCTGTCTTCTTCTCCCTGCCTCACTCTTGAAACTAAGGACTCTCCCTTGGATTGCAAAATGAGTGTCTGTCTCCATTCTTATACACTCACACCATGCAGTCTAGTAAATCCCATGGAGAAGAGAAAGGAAACTCTGTTACAGAAATTCTAGCAAAGGCTTTCCTGCATTGGAATGGCTATTGTTGGATTAATGGTCTCTCTGTGAAGCAATACTATAGCCGGAGGAAAATGGATATAGTGATTGGCTTAAGCCAATTAGGACTCTACCATGAAATTTTATGGGAGTTAAAATTCTACCCCTATTGCATGGTAAATCTGGAGAAAGGAAGATTTTCCAAAGGAAATTTGAAGAACTGTAACCCAGGAAGAGAAGCAGTAAGCCGTACCACTATGCCCACTCAGGTAGCTTACCCTGAATGAGTGGCCACTCTCTCTCTTCTCAGAGATAACATGGGGGACACTTTGGGGGGGTGTCCATGAGAAGACAATGAACTATCCTTAAATAACTATAATATGGATATTATATGGATATGGATAAATTTCCTTAGTATACTCCTTAGGTTAACCATTTCTTTTGTGACTCTAAAGGACAAAAATCAGCGTTTTATGGCCCTGGCCAGGTAGTTCAGTTGATTAGAGCATCATCCTGATATACCAAGGCTGTGGGTTTGATTCCCGGTCAGAACACATACAAGAATCAACTAATGAATGCATCAAAGCTCAATCTCTATCTCTCCCCCACCACCACCCCACCCCCACTCTCCCTCTCCCTTCCCCCTCTCTTCCACCCTTTAAAAATCAGTAACTAAAAAAATTAAAAATCAGTACTTTGTCCTGCCTCCCACCAGTGATGGTTGAATGCCTGTATCCAGAGGAGAAATTCAAGGTGTTAAATTTCTTCTCTAATTGCCTCTGTGTAACACCCAGTCTATAACCCAAAAGGCCTGAAATCTACAGCACACATTTCATCAGGTAATTCTCCTGCAAATCAAATAAGAGCTGACAATTTTTTGGTCGATATCACAACACCCTTTTCACAGAACTACCACAAAAGAAATTCACTGCTATTTCTCCAGTGTTTAGGGCAGCGCATGTCAAGGGGTAGAGGTGAATAAATATTTGAATATTCCTTTGACTGACTGAGTGATTGAATAAGGTACAAACACAGATACAAAAGTAAGAAGGGACATGGTCCCAACCCAAGCCATACGTCATCTCCTGGCATCCCGCCATCACTGGAGCCAAGGTGGATGAAGCAGATGACCATTCATAATGACATGGCTTAAAAATATATTTGATTTAAGTCCAACTGGGCCAACTGTGGGCCTACTTGCTCAGTTGGTTCTTAGGGCATTAAGGACTTGGAGCAAAAGGAAAATTAGAAAAGTCCCCACCTCTCCAACTGGCTCTTCCTCCTAAATTCAGTGCCAAGCCTTACACACCTCTTTCCCTCTTCCCACCACAAAAGGACACTGGATTGACTAGGAACGGGGAAAATTTGGATCAGAAAAATCTGTAAAACCCATTAAATTTTAAATGTGGTTCCAATAAGTTGCTAATTTGAGTTGAAAATTAGAGAAAGCTAAGAATAAAAGATCATTCCATCTAGCTAAGCTTCTTCAGATAATGGGCAAATTAAGAGGCAAAAGTTAGAAATTGGTCACAGGTACTCTTTTATATACATTTTGTTTTAACTTCTAAGGTTATCACCAGTCAGAACACCCTGCTGAGAGCTCTCGCAACTTCAGAATTACAGAAAAACCACACCGCTGCCCTCTGCCCAGCCATCGCTGATGTGCTGTGGACTGTCTTCGCTTAGCAGCTACTGCCACCCCAGAGCCTGGAATCACGGAGCCGCCGAGAAACCGACAAGGTCCAGTGCAATCGCGTTGGTAAGCCTGCACCTGGCAACGTTTGTCTGTGGAATTTGGTTTCCTACATCGCATGTCTTTCCCTAGCACTAATACTATCATTTAAGAAACAAGAACAAGAGCTAGGCCAAAGTCAGGGTTGGTTAGGCCATAAATAACCTCATGTTCGAAGCAATTTCTGCAGCTGCCTGGTGAGCCAGGCCTGAGAGGCTGGCACACACAGCTGCCATGTGTATGGCCCAGTTGGGGAGTGTTTGGGGCATGGAATGTGGCTATTGGCACGACTTTGTTCTGTACCTGGACCGGCCTGAATTGCTGTCTCATTGCCAGGAAACCCAGCAGACCTTTGGGAACCAGTTAGGAAAAAGGCCATATATTTCATATGACTTGTGAATGGAAAGATGGATGCTGTCAGTGAGCCATTTTTGCCGCCAGATTGAGCATAAGATGAGCACACTCAGGGCTTAGGTTGTACAGAAAGACCCTTTTTGTATACTCTAGTAAGTAATAGCTAACTATAATAATAACTTCCATGTAGTGAGTATCTACTGTGGGCCAGGTAGTACACTGAGCATTTTAGGTGTAGTATTTGTCATTCTCACCACCATCATTCAAGGTGAGTGTGTGTGTGTGTGCACGCGTGTGTGAGTGTGTGTATGTTCATTTTATAAACAAGGAAGCTGATGTCCAGAAGACTCGCTTAAGCCTAGTAATGTGCTAGCAATGAGAGGCAGACCAGTTTTCTCCAGCTCCTAACCTCTCGGTATTTTCTTCCTGAGTCACACTGTCTCCTGCCATGCCCGCCTCCGCCCACGTGGAATAAGAAGCCGCACAAATAACTGGTGATCCTGTGTGCACCAAGCCCCTGGACTGACCAGTGGGAGTGTTCAGATGAATAACACATGCATCTCGGCACGTGGACACAGCCCGCGCCCAGCCCAGGCCGCATCTCATCGCCCCCACCCAGAAAGCCTCTCCTACTACCACTTCCCTGCCCGGAGCACCAAGACCAGAAGGAGATTTTCGAACTGGGTAGACGTGGACGATTCGGAACACAACAATATCTCCATGATACCAGCCCTCCCCAGCTCAGGATGGAGGGCTCCACTCACAAATGGTTTGAATTACAGAGAATTTGAATGTGCTCTCTTTTCTTGGACAGAGTTGATGCAATTATGAAATAACCCCATTTTGGAAGTGTGTTGTCCATATGCCGGTGCAGCTGAGTCTTTTCACGAACAGCAGACTCCGGACTGTTTCATGCGGAGTCACGCCCCCACATGAGAAGTGGACATCCACAATCTGTGAAAGGGTTCGAAAGTGAAATGAGTGCCATGGCGTGGAAGAGTCAAGCTATTGAAATGATCTAGACTGTCCGAGAGGGGGGCGGGGCCGAGCTCATATTATTTAGAAAAGAAACAACAGCTGTTTAATGATACTTGAGGAATTAGAAAAATCTCATAATTTGCCAAGATGAGCTAAACGTTGTGACATTAAATGCTGACATTGAAGCATGCTCTCATATGAGTTCCCCACTGCTTACTCACGTCATTTTTTAAAGGGGAAAAGGGGGGTTCTTTTGGTATTAGGAATTTTCTCTTCTTGGATTCAATCTAAACAATTTTTCCATCCTTCCTCTAGACTACTTTGAACTATGAGGGGTGGGGACACGTCTCTCTAAAAATTAACTAATTAATTAATTAATTAAAATCTCCTGCTCTGGTCTTAAAACACAAAATGGCTGGAACAACACACTGGGAATCTCACACACACAAAAACAATTTTAATGTGGGTCTCAGGCATGAAATCGTACCAATGTCATGACAAATGCCACTTAGAATTAAAAGTGCACATTTGCACACAACAAGCAGATCTGACCATTTGAACATTTCACGGGGTCATGCGCCCCAGGGTCACGATGCACAAGACTTGCTAGAATGAACAGGAGAACGTCCCACAGATGCCCACAGAGGTCCTTCCACTTCTCCACCCGTCTCCCTCCACTTCTCCCAGCTGGTCCACTGCTCCCCTAACCTACGTGGACTCAGCCACCATTGCTCTCCCTTCAGCCCCCCTCCCACTCAAGAGCAGTTGGGTTCAGAGGGGGAAGTAGGCAAATAGTCTTGGCCAGTTCCTCCCATTCCTGCTTACTCCTTCCCACACTCTGGCCTCCCTTCCATAAATCCAGTGGTATTTAACTAACATTATGTCTTCTCTCTTATGTTCTAATGCCCCAGTCCTATCATTCAAGGCTGCTGAGCACTCAGTTTCCCCAAGTCATAACTTAGTGCAGTGCACGCTGTGATGTGCTCCCAAGACTCCCATCCAGGAAGGAAGGACTTACTCCCCCAGCTGCTGGGACTATGGCTAAAAGATGCCCCTGAGCTGCCAACCATCTTTGAGAATCGCTTCTGGTGAAGAAAAGTGGCCCAAAGTCACATTTCCTTCCAGCAGCAGCACCATCTAATGACTGATCAATGTGGGGATATAAAGGCCTGACCCCCCTCCAATTCAGGACAAGTCTGCGGGGTTCTCTCAAGTTTCCCCATGGGGACAGCTAAGGCCTTTGTTAGGACAGCATCTCAGCTAAATTCTCTCTCTGCTCAACCCTGTTTCCCAGCTCTTCCTTCCTCAGATATTGATTATGAGGCCATTCCCAAATAAACCCCCACATGCTGATTTGCATCTCAGAATCTCCCTCCTGGGGAACCTAGCCAGCAACACTTACCCATTCCTGCAGTGACCCCTTCCGGCAATGTGGTATCTGTACCTGATCTTGAGCTTGAACAGAGGCCCCACCTTATCCCATCTCCATCCCTGCAGTTGCAGGGCTGGGTTTCTGCTGGGGGGAGGGGGGAGGCCCATAGATGGTCTGACTCCTGCTGCAAGTCAAGCTGCACCACAGCTGCATGGGACCCTGGATGATAGCTGAGGAGCTGAAGATCTGCGTGGCACATCAGCTTGTCACCCTCCCGGTAGGCAACCCCCTCAGTCCCCCCATGGCCCCCATGCTGAGTATGCGCCAGAACCAAGACAGGATATTTCTTCCTCTCACCCTCTTGAAGACTGTGCCTGCTTCACCCACTGGGTTAAGCCTTTGCAGTAAACAGGGCACCCCCAGCACCTCCCTGCACGAAGGGCCTGCTCTGCCCTAAAGGGTGAGTTGGGACCAAGCTGACCTCCTTCCACCACCACTTGACACCCATCACAACAAACCCTGTAAGCAACAAGTCACACAAGTAGCCCAGTGGGATCTCAAAAGTGACACGTGAAACTCAGATATTGTTTTGTTCCTCCCGTAACCTGATTTTCAAGAAAGGGGTAAAAGTGAATATGATCCAGTGAGCACGGCATCCGTCTCTTGTGAATTCCAGAATGGATGATTGAATAGCTAGTTCATGAGCAAAGGCAAGAGAAAGTGCTGCTTGCGAAGGGGCTGTGGGGATCCCCCATACACAAGTCACTAGATTCTTGGGGACAATTCAGTTAAAACAACGAGCATTTGTTGGGGACCTCTTAAGTTTCCCATCAGGTACTGTACTGCGTTTTACAAGGAAGACAACACAGTAAGGTGCAAGCCCGGTCTCGGATGGGCCAAGACAAAAGCCAGCACACTCTGACAGGGCTATTGTCTGGGTGGTGAATAATGGAAGACAGGGTGCCCACTGGGGATTTAATATCAACCAGCAGGGAAGGCTTTTGAGGTAAGAGTCAGACTTCCATCTCCACCTCGTGCTAATCAACACAGAAACCCTAACATAGAGGAAAAAATAAAATACCCGCTTATTAGGTGTGAATGATGGAGTACAAAGGGTACTTCCAGCATTATCTCAGCAGGTTAAAATAATAAAAGAAAATCCATGTTTTCCCAATAATAAACAAGGAGAAATATAAAACCTTCAAGTCTTAAAAGTTTAAGCTAAATAAAAATCAATAGCATAAGAAAAAATATTTATGCTATAAGCTCAATTTAAAAGCAGAAACAAGACCATGCCTAAGCTATGATTACGAGTATGTAAGAATCCCACATGAATTTTATTTTAAATATATATAATCAATTACTCAAGCACAAGTGAGGAGCGCTTCACTCCATAACCATTCAGGTTAAAAGACTTAGCGGTTTTAACTAATTACAGGGTCAAAAGAAGATAGCAACTACCTGGCAAAGCTAACGAAATTTTCGGCCGCATTAAAATAAGTGTAATGTTCAAGTCAAAAGCAGTATTGGTTCCCCTGTACTGGTGCGGCCGGATTGGCAGTGCCTTATGTTGACACGGCTGTTCCATTTTAAGAGGGACATTAGCATCCATCAATGGGAGATTGGTTAAATAAATTATAGGAATCCACACAATGGAACCCAGGTAGCCATTAAAATGATAATGTGTAGCTACAGTTATTGACCTGGAGAGATGCCCATGACCTGCTATTTAACAAGGAAAAAAACAGAAGAACCTATATCATATTATCCAGTTTCATATAAAGTCATGTGTCTGTATTTTTTAACATTTTTACATTTTTTAAATGTATGTTTATAATCATGAAAATGTAAGATATGGGGCTGTTTAGCCACAGTGGGGAAGGCTGTTGGGGAGAGTGGGGAGAAGGGAAGGTGTAAATGGTCATAGCCCTCAGGTACTTCCATTTAGCAGAAGAGGCAGTAAACTCGGACTCCCTTCCCACTCGCTCTTCCCACCTTGCAAACGTAAACTGAGCACCTACCATATGTCAGTCACCAGGCTACGCACTAGGGATACACAGATGAACAAGACACTATGCCTTTAGGAGACCAGGGCTGAGTCGAAAAGGGATGGGTATTCGTTCCCTATGACAGTGATAACAAGTTACCACAATCTTGGGGGCTTAAAAATACATTTAAAATTTTTTTCAAATATAGGCTTATTCTCTTAAAGTTCTGATACAACTCATAAATCAAGGTTTTGGTGAGGCCACACTCCGTACAGAGGTGCTAGGGGAGAAGGAACCTCTTCTGGCTTCTGGCGGCTGTTGGCATTCCTTGGCTTACAGCCACATCACACCAGTCTCTGTCTGCAGCTCACTTGGCCTTCTCCTCTGTGTCCGAATCAAAGCTCCCTCTGCTGTTCTCTTTAAGGACACTTGGTATTGAATAATCCAGGATGACACCTCCTGACATCCTAATTACATTTTGCAAAGACCCTTTATTCCAAATTACATTACATTTCACAGATTCCTAGTGGACATATATCATGGGCAAGCGGGAAGGCATCATTCGATCCGCTACATATGGCTAAACAAATAATTAAAATAAAACGTAATACAGTCTGTCTAAAAGTACTTGCAAGGTGTGGCAGCAAGAGAGGGCAGAGAATACGGACCGAGGAGAGGGTACTCTGGTGTATGTGTGGGGACTGAGCGCTTTGCTCAAGTGTCTGTCATTCCCCCTGGACCATGCGCTCTCTGTAAAGGTGCTCTCCCTCAGGGACAGAAATGGTTCTTGAAGAGAAAAAACTCACTTTTTATTGTAAGAATAGGTGTGTATATGCGGTGCATAAACAGATACACAGTATATCTGTGGTATGAAAATTCCGTGAAGTAAGCATAGAGGGATAGAAGGGTAGAAGGTTAAGGAGCACTGAACTAGGCCAGAACTTCCTCAGCACTAAAGACCATCTCCTAGTCATCAGTGTGTCAGCAAAGTGCTCATAACTGTTAATTCATCAATTGAACAAATAGATGAAGCTTCAGGGAGAAAACCTGGACCTCACTGGTAGAAAGCAGCACCCTACAAATAGAACTAAAACAGTGAACTAGTCTGCCCTTCAGCACAGTAAGCACCCTTCCCTGGAAGTATTCATGCTAAAGGAGATTTTCATTTGAAAAATGTCAGGACTGGTATGGAAATTTTTGTTAAGCTTCATCAGAACATGACACACAAATGTCTCAATACTATGAACCTTGTTGAGTGATTATTCAGCTGCTTTGGCTTCCAGACAAACCAAGTCCACGTATTGCAAGTCTGAATGTCTGTGATGTAAGCCGGGGTATCCTGAGGCCCAACACAAAATCGTAAATTTACTTAAAACATTATGAGATTTTTGGGTGATTACATGTCACAACGTATTTATTACGTGGCCCAAAACAACTCTTCTTCCAGTGTGGCCCAGAGATGCCAAAGGTTGGACACCCCTGAGAGCCCTAACATCACTTTAGAGTATCTATCAAGAAGGAAATATTGTACAACAGCCTAACGAAAATTGGTACCATTGCTTTCAACCTGCCCTTCCTTGCTTTTGCTGCTTCACTTTTGCTCTTCCCTTTTCCAAAGGTCCTCAGGATAGGACAAATCAAATGAATCCACAAAGAGTGAGAATCTTCGACAAGGCGCACTGTTACTTTCGGGCTGTCATCGACAATATTTCCTGTTTGGTTTCGCCCGCCCCGCAGCGCCGGGGGATTTAATACGATTAGAGAGGAAGGATCCCACTGCTATTGCAAGTTTAATACGGAAAACAAAGGCAAGGCCCTGTCTACAGCACTCGCGGAAAGGCTGAATTTTTTAAAAATTAAGTCTTATATTTACATTAGGGAAAGGTTTAACCCTCCTCTCAATTATCCAGAAATCGGGGAAGATAATTGATCAAAGGGTCTATAAATCTGAGTCACTTAGAGCAGCTGGTGTTTCCCAGCCGACGTGTGGGCTACCAAGGAAACCTTCAAAACAGGAAATATCAGACTCAACTCAAGAGAGTCGAGCTGCGGTGAATTTGTACTTTTCGGTTTCGCACAATGATTTTCAGATGTCTCCTGAAGCCTGTGGCCAAGCGAGGGCGGCTTGGGCCACGCTTGCCCTGCGCTGGACTAACCTCCAGGCGGCCAGAGCCGGAGGCCCCGCGGAGCTGCTTTGCCGTTGCCCGAGCGGGTGAACCAGAGGGAAAGGTGTTTCAAATTATTCCGTCCTAAGCGAAAACAGCTCCACAAAGCCTTCGGTTTAAAAAGTACTTAAGCATCTGCTCTTGGTTTGGTTTTACTTCTCCGACCAGAGCCGCACGGGATGGCATGGCGGAGGCTGTGAGGTCCACTCCTCTCTTAACAGGAGGAGAATTTATGCCCCTCAGCCCTGTTAACACCCTAAGATGCCAGGGGCATAAATCGTCGGGTTATGTGAAGAAAGTTGCAGTTTTATCATTGACAGAGAGCCGTACCCTTTCGTGGCTAAAACCTGACACAAAATTTCTCACTCTGGGGAACTTTTTTCCAACAGGGGGGAAAAAAAATGTTGGCTCTGAAATCTCATACACCATGTTCCAGCAATTTGATTTTTTAAAAAAGAGAGAGAGGGAGAGAGAGAGAGAGAAAAGGTTAAACTAGTTGGCAGCAGGTCAAAAATATCACCATTCTCATTTTTATAAATGTTTAAAAGTTGAATCTGGATTTGTTTTCTGAGTGCAGGAGCCTTGGGCTGGGAGCCAGCCTGAGAGGCCACAGCCCCTCAAAGACGCTTCTCCCTGGAGACGCCCCCCCCGCCCCCCCTCCCCCCCGTAGCTGGAAGGCCAGTGTGAGGGTGAACTCCCCACAGACCGAGGCTTCTGGAAACACAGAAACAAACAGAGCCTGCCCCCAGCCTGTCGCCTGCGAGCCGCACATCTCCAGCCATGTCTACAAAGAAGAGAAAGCAATGCAGGAAACAGGGACATCCGTGATTTCAGCTGGCGGATTTGACCATTGTCACTGTTCCCTAATAGGAGAATGGCTGCTCCTTTCCTATGAGAAATCTTCCCATACATTGGGAATACTAATCCACATTAATCTTAGAGGATAGTTAGTCACATAAGAAATCAACTCTTGACTGTTCAAAAGGAGCCGGTAAGATACTCCTGTGAGTGCAGAGCTTCACTGGTCACATTCTTTGCTGTTTACAGACACCAAACCAGAAATGCCTCTCCGAAAGGACAGTGACAGTCCCGTGACACAAAATTTAGCAGTATTCGCAAAAACAGACTTGCATATAGTTTTCTGGAAATGGCATCTATTGCGGAGAGATGTGCTGACAGCCAAGAGTCCCCTCCATCTCCTAGGCAAAGTCTTCCAGAATATCACCACCAAATTATGCCAGGAGCTTGTGAAAACATTTAAATTCCTGATCCTCATCTGAAGCGTGTGAATCGAACCTTTGGCGGCGGCCTGGATCTGCATTTTAAACCCTCTCCCAGGTGACTGATTTTGAGGCAGCTCGAGAACCACTTCCCCAAAGCACAGCGCCCTCCACAGGCAGTAGGCACAACGCACTGAGATAGATGGCTCCACCTCAACTTGGAAGAATCTGCACCGTCAGCGAGGACTCGGCAAATCTTACCGTGGCCATCGTTTGGCATGAGCATTTAAGAAGAGCCTTTGGGCAGTTGGGGCATCTTAATGGGAAAGAAGAAAAGCCGGGTGGAAACCAGACCGCACCTTCCAAATGCCCAGCGCTTGGGCAGCCACACACCTTGTTGGAGGGCTTTTGTCTTGCTGACATTTGAGGCTGTTTGAAAGCGAGGTCTGTTAACTCACCAGAAACGACAGTGGAGACACAGTCAGGCCCTTCTGGGTCTGAGTCTGTCTCCATTGCTCTGTGTTTCTGAGTTCCTTTCTTGTGGTCAACCATAGGCATGACAAATAATGAAAATGAAGTTTATAAATTGAATTCTACTAGAAAGGGAGACTAAAACCAAATGAGAACTTCAGGATTAGATTGAATACAGTTACGGAAAGCTGCCATCCAAAGAGAGGGCCTTGTTCTCATCTATTCTTCAGAGTTCACTGGATGTAGCAGACAACTGACTGATTTGCAGGAAATCCTAGAAGCAAATAGGAGATAGTCCACATGTTAGAGGGGTGTTGCTGTTATTTAAACAGTATGCTTCAAAACAGGAATGGTTATTTTTATTTTTTGATCTTTCGGCTAGTAATTTTGATGGATTATGAGAACAGGAGCTAAATGTAATAAGGGGTCTGAGCAAAACCAGACTTGTTTTTTTGAAAAAGGAAATGGAATATAAAGTAACTCATTTATCCCCAAATTGAGTCCCTAAGAAGCCATCTTATCCACCACCGATCAGGCCTCATAAATAATTTCTAATATCTGTGCTAGCATTTTTTTCCTCTCAGGGGGAGGTGTAAGAATGAGTCCAGTGAAATTCTGAAGCCTTATATTTACAGATGTTAAAAACTGGGAGAATGCTTTTGCCAAGAGTCTAAAGCAGGACGTGTGGCCACAGTAAATAGAAAAATAAGAGAAAAATTAAATGCTCTGAAAGGGTCAGGTTACAAAGGCAGCAGACGTGCCAGACTGTGGGAGAGACGTGGGAAGTGCAGAAACAAATGAGAAATACTGTTAGTAAATGTCCTAATCTACACTTACTGTGGCAGTGCATAGATTAAATATATAACAAACTTTTAACTCAAATAACCAATTTTTATCAAACACCTACTATTTGTAAAGAACAATGCTGACTTGTTGATGAATACTAAGGCTGTATATTTAAATTTCATTTCCTTTATAAGAGCCCATTGTTTTATGACAATGTATGAATTAGATCACTAAGTTACTCTAAGATACATGACAAAATGCAGATTCACAGATTTGAAGCATTTCTTGGAGCCAAAATGTAACTATTGGGTGTGATTAACACACTAACATACCAGAGAGAAATAAGCATTGTTTATTTGGTTATGCCTACTATGCATTCCAGAACCAAAGTCATATAAAGTCTGCCAAATAAGGTGTCTATACGTTTATCCAGCTATATCCACGTGAAGTTGGGACTACATGAATACCACAAAGGGTATGTGAAAAACGACTGAGCCCTAACTGCATAAGAATTATGTGTAACATAGGCACACTTAGTGCACAGCAAACTTGAAAGTTTAACAAAGATAAATATATCTAGAACAGAGACACATGGTCTAGGGTAATAGCCATATTCCAGCTGCGTTGGTCATTGGTGCATCCATAACATTTAGCACTGTGCCTGACCTAGGCTAGACATTCAGTAAGTGTTTGCTGGCTGAACAAATGAAAGAATGGTTGAATGGATGAAAACTACCTACCAGAAAGTTTTAAGTGGTTAACTTGGAATAACACTAGGGCTAGAAACATGGATTCAACTGACGTGGGCTGGTGTGAATCAGTAGTGCTGTGGCCAAGGACACTGCATGATCAGGAGATTGGCCACAAATGGAAGGATTGATCAAATTAATACATTAAAGAAAATGCCAAGCGGGTTTCTCCCTGCTTCTCCCCCACTGGAAAAGAAAACTGCAAATACGGGATGGGTATTGGCTAAGAATTGTGGGTATCACTGTGAACTCATGATTTTTTAGATGATAGATAGATAGATCTAGTTCTGTCTTTCAAAAAGGCCTAAAAACAGTGACACCCCAGTAACAAGGAACACATCTAAAGCCCACATCTTAGCTACTAAATAACATTCTCCACTGAGAAGCATTAAAGCTTCTTAAAGAAATGGCTCATTCCAGAGAAAGTATAACATCAGCCTGAAACATTTTCTTTTTTGTGTGCCAGAACACAATAAAGCACTCAAAGAATAATAGAGATATCTCAGAAAGACACAGGAGCCAGCTTGGAAGGGCTCATAACAGCCAAGTCTGGAATAATTTGAGCAGCCAAATATTGGGTTTGACCAAAAGGTTTACTTGTTTTTTTCTGTAAGATGGCTCTAGTAGCTTAGTTGTCTTTAACTTCACACGAAACAATTTTGTTAGATTGAACTGTGACAGCTGTCATAGTGCATTTTAAAACACCTCAAAATTGGTTAATTTTGGTGTAGCCATTTTAACATTGAAGATAGAAGAAAATACATAACATTTTTAGCATGTTATACTTTATTATTTCAAGAAAGGTAAAAACACAACTGAAATGCAAAAAAGATTTGTGCAGTGTATGGAGAAGGTGCTGTGACTAATCAAATGTGTCAGAAGTGGTTTGCGAAGTTTCATGCTGGAGATTTCACTGGACAATGCTCTACGGTTGGATAGACCAGTTGAAGCTGATAGTGATCAAATCGAGACATTAACTGAGAACAATCAATGTTCTACCATGTGGGAGATAGCCAACATACTCAAAATACCCAAATCAATAGAGTTATTGGTGAAAATAAAAAACGTCTTTCATTTTACTGAAAAAACCATACAGACTTTTTGGTCAACTCAATAAATAATACTAGTAATTGATTATAACGGGTTGAGTTAAATAGGAATTCATGATTCCATAGCGACATAAATGACAAGGCTGACACTTGGGTCAGTATCTGAATCAGAAGAAGAGTCTTGAGAATCCCAGGCAGTGGGAGCAAGCAATGCAAGCTTCCCTCGGTTGGGACGACCTGGGCTTGTCTGAGGAACAGAGGAGGCTGGCGTGGCTGACGTAGGCAGAGTGGGCACAGAACGGGTCACATGAGATAAATGGAGATTTGACAAGGTCTAGACTAGGTAGAGTTTAAACCAGCACAAAAAAGATTAGATTTTACTCCCAGTGTCATCAGAAGTCTTTTGAAGCACGCTCTGATTTACATAGTTTAAAACACGTATCTGACTGTTGTACAGAGAAACAATGATAACGGTGCAAGAGTGGAAGCGAAGAAACTAATGGAGAAGTTCTTGTCGTTGTCCAGGCTACGGAGACGATGGCATGTGGCACAGTGGTAGTAACAGAGATGGGAAAAGTGGGCAGCTCAGGAATGTATTCTGAGGGAAGTGTTGACAGGTCCTGTTGGTAGATTTAACATGGAACTGTAAAGAAAAGAAAAAAATCACTGAAATAGAGAACAGGCTGACCAGAGGGGAGAGGGGAGGGAATTTCAGGGGAAAAGGGGAAGGGTTTACAGGAACAAGTATAAAGGACACATGGACAAAAACTAGGGGGGGTGGAAATGGAAGGGAGGCGGGGAGGGCTGGGGCGGTGGGCTGGGATGGGAGTAAAAGACAGAAAACTGTACTTGAACAACAATTAAATTTAAAAACAAAGAAAAAGAAAAAATCATGACAATTCCTAGCTTGTTGGCTTCAGCGGCTAGTGGATGACGTGGCTGCTTACTGAGATGCGATGATTGGGAGAGAAGCAGATTTTGGGCCTAAGGAAAATATCAACAGTGCCGTTCCAACTGCCATGATGAGTTTGAGCTCCCTAGTAAATGTCCAAGTGATGATGTCAGATAGATAGTTGGCTAGAGAAAACCTGAAATTCCAAGTAAAAGTCAGAGCTGGAGACACATATTTGGGAGTCACTGGTATATAAGTTATACTGAAGACCTTAAAATTACATGAGATCGCCCATGGGAAAAAATATTGCTTGGGATTGAAAGGGGGCTTGGGTACGTGCTCCAAAAACCTCCAGCATTGACAATTTAGAAGGAAGGAGGAGCCAGCAAAGGAGATGAAGGAAGAAAAGCAAATGAGGTAAGAAGACAACCAGGAGTGTGTGCATTGTGAAAGCCAAGAGTTATTTTTTTTAAAGAATTTCAAAAATGAGGAAGTGTCATATAGTATAAGACTGCTGGGACTGGTCACGTGGACGTCATGGTACCCTTGACAAGTGCAGTCTCAGGAGGCTTAGCGGGGAAAGAGCCCCGACTGGAATGAGTTAAAGAGAGAATGTGAGACCAGGAAGTGGACGCAGCAGTTGTGGGCAACCCTTAAAAAAGGTTTGCTAAGAACGGGGAGCAGAGAAATGGAGCAGAAGCTAGAAGGATGAATGGAGTAGAGAAAGGTTTGTCTTTTATTTTGCTTTTTAGACAGGAGTTATTAGAATGCATATTTGGCTCTAGTTGTGCATGCCCTAGACAGAGAAGAGACATTTGGGATGCAGGAGAGATTTTTGCATTATCGGTGGACTGAAAATGAAGGGACAGATACAGAGTACAAATGAGTTTCTGATAGGATGAGGCAAAAACACTTTATGATGAGGAAGGCAGGGAAAGGATGTGGGTAGATTAACAAGTGGAAAAAAAATAGGAGAATTACTATCTGGCTGCTTCTATTTTCCTAATGAAGAATAAGACAGGGTTGCCAGTCAAGACTCGGGATGGAGTGAGGAGCAGAAGGTATAAAGTAGTAATTTTGAAGTAAATATGATTGCTGCTATGTTGAATATCCATTTGAGATTTGAGACAAGAGTTTAAAGTAGGAACGGTCAACGCAGCTCAGAGTTTTTCTCCAGCCAAGTGCCAGCACGGAGTTGGTAGTTGTGGTTTGAACAAGGATTGGGGTTCTGCCAGTCAAATTCAGTAGGGATGAGTAGGCAAGAAGGAAGGGTGTTAAGAACGTCCGGAGTGGTGCAACATGTCATTTCAGCTGAATACAGAGGAAAGTGAGGGCGCAGGGCGTGGTGATTGACGTGATGAGTCAATGATTCGGAGAAGGAGACAAGGTCAGTAGACTGCCAGTGAGTAAAAGACTGAAGGAGGGGATCAAGGATGTGGTCTGGGGGTGGACAGCCGCAGAAGGTGAAGATCAGGTCTCTGGAGGTGAGATGGTCAAAGGCCTGGAGGCCAACTTTAATTGCAAGATAAATTCACTTTGAAATTGGACCTTGGTTTGCTAAATGGTCTCTCTTTCTCCGTATTTTCCCACTCCTTCCAAAGTGTAAGATGAATAATTTAAAAAGCATAAGGCAAATACTCAGAAAAAAATGTATTCCTACTAAATAGTCCTGAATTTTTAAAAATCTGTTAATTTTACTACAGTGCACCGAGTGATAGGGAAGGTTATTAGGCATTTGGAAGGGTCTGCACTTGCTGTGGGAATATTCTTGTGTTTTAAAGGATGTGTGTCATTAGATGGCAATTTTTTAAAAATCTATGATAGGTTCAGAGAGAGAGAGAGACACCACAAAAGAAGGGAAAATCTTTTTTCCTGATTTTTGCACAAGAGACTTTGCAATTTCATTTTGTACTGTGCTTGTGTATTAGGTAGCCAGCCCTCACCATTTAGTATGTGTAACACTGATGGTGAAGACAATGAAAAGGTGGGAAGGGGGTGGGGGTGGAAGAGATCAAGAAAAAGAAAAGGAGGAGGTCCAAAAGAATGTTTTTATTCAAAAGTTAGGACTTCTTTAGCACTTACTATCAGGCAGTGTTCAAAGTGCTTTATGTATTTAAACAAATTTTACCCTGTCAACGATCCTCTGAGATAAGTACTATGACTGCTCCATCTTATAGCTGGGAGAGAGTGAGGTCCAGAGAGGTTAAGCGATTTGCCCAGGGTCTCCCAGGCGGTAAGTTTCAGTGCCAGGATTCATACCAAGGTAGACTTACTCCAGAGTCTATAGTTCTCCACAACTTGGCCACTTTACCTTTCTGTATTATATGTCAATTACATATACTTGTACCTGTATCTTTATTAATCATGATAAATATTTTTACCTGGAACTTTCAGAATATGAGTTCGCTTTACAGTAGTCCCCCCTTATCTGCAGAGGCTATGTTCCGAGACCCCCAGAGGATGCCTGAAATGTCAGATAGTACCAACCCTTATGTAGCATACAGTGGTTTTTTTCTAGATGTACATATGCATGATAGTTTAATTTATAAATTAAGCACAGTAAGGGATTAACAATAACTAATAATAAAACAATTATAATAATATACTATAACAAAAGTTAAATGAATGTGGTCTCTCTCTCAACATACCCTATTTGGCTCTCCTCGCCCTTCTTCCTGTGATGACGTGAGATGGCACAATGCCACACCTACTTTTGAATCTTTGTGACCATCCCTTACTGGCAGTGAATGGCTTCGTGTCACATGTTTCTAAAGGTCCCTTGCTGAAGTCTTCGTATAGGCTCAGGGCTTCTGGGGGCAACACGTTGCCGTCAGTAGGAACACGTTTTCTTTTCAAGTTTTCTATCCACCATTTTAGTGCCTTTTCCCTGTTAACTAAGCACATGTCACACACTGTGGCCATGACCTCTGCAGTTCGACCTACCAGAGCAAAACTACCACGATTTTTTTCCTTCACGGTTTCACAGGAAGAAGACCTCGGCAACCTCAGCGCACACTTTTTTCCTTTCCTTATTAAGTTGAGAACTTTCACCTTTTCAATTAAAGGAAGTACTTCTCTTTGGTGTGTCCAACTGCCAGCATCACTCCCCCTATGTTTTGGGGCCGTGACTAAGTAAAATAAGAGCGACTGGAACACAAGCACTGCAATACGGCCACAGCCTGTCCAATAGCCCAGGCTCTGCTCGGTGACCCGCCAACCGGAGCGTCTGCAGCATGGGGATGCTAACGAAGGGATAACTCACGCACCAGGCAGGACGGCACAGGATAGTGCGAGATTTCAGCACGGTCCTCAGAATAGTACAAAATTTAAAACTCAAGAATTATTTCTGGAATTTTCCACTTAATAAATTCAGGCCACAGCTGTGGGTAAATGCAACCTCAGAAAGCAAAACATAGATAAGGAGAAAAACGTACGTACTTATGTTTGCGTTTCCACTCACAGAATTTTATTTATTTATTTATTGCTTAATTTAAGGATTGTCTTCTGTTCTGTGAACCCACGGCTAATGGAAGTGTTGAATAATCTCGAGTCTGAAGTGAGAGTTCTGATATTTAAAATGTTATCTTTGCTTATATAGACAACAAGCACAGGCAAGCATGATTTATTCACTCACCAATAATTATCTTGGCTGAGGATGTGGGCCTCCGCTTGGCCTGAAACATTAATTAAAAAAAAAAAAAAAACAATCTTCACCACATTTCCTAAATTCTGAAATAGGTATTTATACAAGACAGACTCTTTATGCAAAACAGGTCATTAGGACTTCAGAGCAAGATCCCAGCTACAATTCAGAGGGAAGGGAAGCCTGACCTGAAGTCCACGGGGCTAGCCTCTTCCATGGCCAAGGCTCTTGCATGAGCTGCTTTTCAAACCACTGGCTTTTGTCTCTGCAACCATCAGCTTCCCTGGACGGGATCCTCCGGTGCTAAACGCCTCTGGAGTCCCTGTTACAGACTTTTCTCCTCTTCGAGAAGGGAATCACTTTCCCATGAGACATCTACAGCCCTTATAGTCAGTGCTGCGTATGTGGGGTGGCGTGACATCAAGCTTGCATTAAAGAAAAAACCAATTTGTAGTAAACAGACTTATAAAGGGGAATTTTTTTTCACGGAATAAACGCTTTAAAAATGTAGCTACTTTACCAGGTCCCGGCTACCCAACAACTTTTATCAATTAACCCTGTCTCCAAAGATGGGACAGCACTTGAAAGAGACTATGTAAATACCTGTAGAGGCAGGTTGCAGGGGTAGTCATTCCTTTCTCTATGGTGCTAATCCTGGCCTTCACAGGGAAATCATGAGGCATCCCTGAGTAGGGTGGTTGGGGAAGGGGGAAGGGGGAAGGGGGAGGGGGAGGGTTCAACCACTTTGTCCTCCACCAACTCCAAAAACACCCCAGGAGGCTGCATGTACACTGAGAGCTAGAAGGGGCATTTTCATGACGGCTGAAGGTCCAGCCTCTTCTCTATTCTTTGTTCAGAGAGTAACAAAGAAAATGCTCTCCACCTTCCACCCGGAATCTCGAGAATCACAGAATCACACACCTTCTTCACTCTGTTGCCCCAGGCTGTCCTGCAGCTTACCAACAACGAGCGGTAAAAATATTCCAAGGGATGAGCAAAGGTATCCTACATGAGTAAGACAATGAATGAGGAGGATAAGGAAACTAGGAGTCAGAAAACTAAACTAACATGCCCCATGTCACGTAATTATGGATTGTGAAGCTGAGCTTCAAACTACGTCTGAATAAGCACAAAGTCAGTGCCTCTAGCTCCCGTGTTCTTCTGCCTCCTAATGCACAGCATCAGCAATTGGCGCTCCAGGAATTCAGAGATGCAGGAAGTGGAAGACATAGGACCATGCCTCTCCCCTTAGCCCACCCACAGTGCCTTTTGAAGTCTGAAGTTTTGTGTTTCGAAATTTGAAGTCTATGGGATGTCCCAGGTAGGATCAGGGAGAAACTAGCTGTTTGCTCTTTAACAGGTGGCAAGCAACAGCCAGAAGTCCATCTCTGATTGAAAAGCAGGCACTGCTGTGCCCACTCTGGTGTCACGCCGTGGGGATGTGTCTGCTTTATGTTATCATAGGGTAATCTGAGAGGATTTGGGTAACCTTTGCAGGGGTACACAGCACTTCTCAACCTTTTGCGTGAGATGCCAACTTACTACAGGGAGAAACTGAGCAGAGACACAGGCAGCAGAAAGCAAAGAATCATCCGATAAATACTCTCAGAGGAGGAGACAGAATGAATCTCATAAAACACAGGGTTTTCTTTTGTTTTTGCCAAATACTTATGTGGGTGTCAATTTCATAAATATGCCAGCCTCTTAAGCCATGATTTATCTTCCCGACGAAAAGCTGGCATTTTATGAGAGGCAAGGTTGTTTATCGTTGGCCCTCTTGGGGGCCATCTCTTCCAACAACTTTGTGGGACAAGTATCCCCATTTTGAAGATTAGGATACCAAGTCTTGGAGAAGCCCCAGGCACCCTGCTTCCTTCTCCCACATACATTTTACGCTCTGAATCAACAACTAATTTTAAAAGTATTTTTAAATGTAACCACAGTAACAGCTGTTGAGTCTACTATGCTCTACAAAGCAGCAGAAACGTGTTATAAAAATAGCAAGTAACTCTGCCAGCTAAATACGAAGAAAGAAGAAATACCCCAGTTGAGCAAAAATCTCTGAGACCACCTCCTGGGGACTTCCTAGGCCTGTTTGCTAAGCTAAAGCCAGCCTGATGGCAGGAGCGACCCTGGGTGCCCGCTGCACGCAGACACTGGCCAGGATCTGGCTGCGTGTTTCTATAGCATTCACTGACTCCAAACAAAAACAGTATTTAACTCCCAAGCTCCCAATCCTGATTGATTTTGCTCTTTCTTTTTTTCTGTCTTCTTACATCCAAAGTTAAATGATAAACTGTTTATTACTGACACAGCCTTTTTTCCCGGCCCAGCAGTCTCCCAGACGATCACTTTGGCCCTGGTTTTCCCAGGCGTCCTCAGGCCCATCGTGGCTCCAGTGACTCCTGTGTTTGTCTGCAACTGCTCCAGGCAGATGTCTGAAAATCACCCACTGACAGATTTATGCTCGTCAACCTCTGAAACACCCTCCACCCCCACCCACAAACCATATCATACTTGTGGGTGAAAGCACTTGGAGGCCAAGTGCACCAAGTCCTCTCAAGCACATGCAAAGCTAAGCTACAGAATTGCAATGGCATCCCGCCTGACTGCCCGCCCTCCACTACATTTTCTTATAAACCCCCGGGCTCCTCGGCAACGCACGTTTTCCTGGCCTGCTTTCTTCCCAAGATCTGGAAAGACTTGGGTCTCCAGGCTTTTGAAACAAGATTAAAAGGTCTCTTTTATAGCAACTTGCGGAAAAAAAACTCCTCAGAGGAAACGTGGTTGGCAGGTAGAAAAACCAGGACCTGTCTCCTTGAAAATCACAGCTGTGTTATCTTTTTCCTCCACTGATCGCTTCCAGATTATCTTTCGGGGCAGCCTGCCAATTAGCCAGCCCTCCGTGTCACAGAGCCCGTCTCTGCAGCGCTCATGTCTCCGCAGAAGGAAGCACGTTGGAAGAAGTGAAGGCAGGCGATGTGCAGAGCCCAGGGAGGGAAAACTTGGGAGTGGGTGTGCCCGCACCACAGCACGGCAAGTCGACACATGAAGGGGAACCAAGAGCTGGTGCAGCCAGGCAGTTTACCAAAGCCTTGGGAGGAGGCCAAACACAAAAGCTTCCTTTTGGAGGGGGAAGGGGACTGAGGCTGCAAGGAAAAACAGAGTAAAAGCACACCCCGTGTGAACCTCACAATGATGAAACCTGGGGTTGGAGAACAGAACCCTTTATTCGGTGTCTCTCGCCTGCCTTGGGCAGACAAGTTCTCCGTGGAGAAGCCGGAAGCACGTTCTTTCTCAGGCTGCTTGGCACCGGGCCATCGCTCAGGTCTGATCCGGGGCAGTGATGAACAACAGGCAGCCACCTCTGCTTTGGAGGACTGGGCCAAACAGCCCTCGCCGTGACTTCTCTGGAAAGATCAATCAGAACGAGATGTTGGCAGGTCCAGGGTGTGTTCAGTGAAGGTCACTAACCTGGCCCCATAGGAGGAACAGAGGTTTATGGGGAAAAGATTTGTGCTGCATTCCCTGTTTTTGGTGCCAATGCAAAAAAAAAAAAAACTGTGACCCCAGAAATCCATTGTTTTGGCAGAATCATCGGGAAACTGAAACAGACACACAACCAACAGTCGGTACCGGTAAGTTCCATACCTGCTACGGGCTGGGACTGCACTAAGCACCGAGAACAAAGTCTGGCTGCTGATTCAAAGAACTTAGAATCAGCAGCTCCTGCACCGTGCCCTGAGGGGTGGCAGTGTCCCACAGGAGCTTCGCTCCTGTCCCTGGAATAAGCTCAGAAAATACTTCCTTAAACAAAGTCGAACAGGTTTCTTTAGTGGGGCTCTTCACAGCCCTCAGCATGCTAGCGTGCCTGTTAGCATCATCTGCCGAGTTTATTGACCATAGACAGAGCCTTTGGTTCACAGCACACTCCTTAAGCTCTAATTGGACATCCCTGATGCAGGGCACACTGCTCTAGGCTCCCCGTAAGGAGAGAGTGGGGACCAGTGAAGGGCAACATCCCCGTCAGGAAGTGACCATCTGGTTCTCTTACTCCATCCGCCTGGAGTAAGGATGTCACCGTTCGCTGACCCTTACTCCTAACTGTGGGAACCATTACGGAGGCGTGTGTCGGTCTCCAGGCTGAGAGTGCTGCGTGTGTCCTACGTAGCATCCCATCACACCTCACACCGATCTGTGGGGCCGGTGACTCTCCCATTTTCCACAGACAATGCAAATGAAGCTCAGAGGTTTCCAGGTCACACAGGGGTGATGCTAGAAAGCTCTGCACCTAGATGAACCAAGATTCACACCGCACAGTTAACAGCAAGAGACCCAGCATTTTAGCGTGGGCCAAGTGGTGAAGAGGGATAATGAGGAGAGCACCATCTCCAAGGGGAAAACACCCAGTTCCCCAGTACTGAGCTTTCCAACTCTTGAATGCCAAAGAGCACTGTCATTTCACCCTGAAGTATTTCCCTAAAACATGTCTGATTTAATAAGACTGGTTGTTAATAAGGCACTCTGCTGTGCCTCTAATTATTAATTAGTATTTTCCACCAAATATACCCAAAACAATATCCATGATCTTTCCTCACATAACCACAAAAATTAGCAGATTAGCCTCTCTTCAAAGGCAGCCAATACCTGCTCTTTCCTTAGAAGCATAGATATATTTCCTTAAAAATGAGGCCTTGGCTGAAGCTTCACTGAAAAATCAGCCCCTAATAATTCTTTTCTGAAACATTCTGCAAACTTTTATGGGGGTCGCTTTGGCATGGTCAATATTTTTTCAGTGGTGTCAAAGTTTTGTGCTTACCAATTCCTATTAAAATTATATATTTTTGCAGTTCCCAATAAAACTCATTGTATGGTATGCTAGAATAAATCTCAAAATCTCCCTGAAGTGCTAGAAACTTTCAGATATATGTCTATTAAATTTTTATTCATCGAGCCAGTTTGTGTGTGTGCCAAAATATGCATTTCATTGCTAGGATGGTCATAAGTCCACAAAGCGGCGGCATAACCAGGGCGGAGCACTGAGCTGTCCACATTAAACATCCACATCCATCAAGCGGGGACTGCCTAGTGCAGCCTTCCAAAGGAATTTCAGAAGTGGCTGTTCACTGAGGTGTCTCCCACTCCTTAAACGCATTGGGCCCTCCAAATACGCTTGTCCATTTCAACCAGTAGTCCCAGGAATAGAAGATCAGATTTCCCCCCCTTAAAACAGTTTAAGGTTTTTTGCCATACTAGAATGTATCAATACAGTCAGGTTCTCTTTTACTCTTAGAATCGAAAATTACAAACCAAAGCTAACAAAAGTGCTTTTTGTTAAGGTTAGGATAAATCCTTTTTAACTCTACTGTCAGAGAAACAGGACAAAGAGTCTACAGGTAAAAGTAGTAGGGAGACAGAGTTCAGACTAATATCAGAACTTTCCAGAAGATGAAGTGTGTCAGTGATATGGACGATCAGGAGATGGGTGAACGGTCTCATGGGGTAAGAAGTTTTTGGCTGAACATTATCTAGACCAGCGGTTCTCACAGTATGACCCCCAGAACAACCACATCACCATCACCTGGGGACATGGTAGAAATCAAAATTCTCAGTCTCCACCCCCGAGATCCTGGGGCTGAGGCTTAGCAGTGTGGGGTTTAACAAGCCGTCCATGTGCTTCTGATGCCGACTGAGGTTGGAGAAACACTGGCCTAAACTACCACTTGGCAAGAATAATGCAAAGAGGATTCAACCAACAGATGAGTGATTGGACCGGATAGCCATTCAACCCTGTAATTCCATGAGTCTAATAAGGCTCATTAGTCTACATTATTTCGTTTTTGGAAATGAGGAACCAGCAGCCTACCAACACTCACACCTGACCCCTGGGCAACACTATGAATTACATAAAGGAACCAAAGTATATTATCACAGCTGTTATAAGCTCTGACATTCAAATGTCCTGAGGAGCTTTGAAAAAATACCAATACCTGCCCACCCAGAATCTCTGGAGATGTGGCTCCAGGCCTAACTTTTACCATGTATTTTCCCATTAATTATCTCACTTAATCTCCATAAGAATCTGATGAGATAGGTATTATAACCATACCCATTTTTACAGATGAAAACTAAGGCTTTTAGTGGTAGGGCAACATGTCCGCATTCACAGAGCCAGTAAATGCCTGAACTGGGATTCAAACCCCAGTCTCACACCCATGTTCTTTTTCTTCACTTCCTCCCCGCTGCTTCCCATGTCAGAGACTTTCTGGGTGCTGTGGTCCCCCAGGCCGCCATGATGTCCTCTGGCTACACAGGCCTTGTCACATCTGCCTTCCAGCCCATGCCCGCTATTTCCTGTGGCTCTCTACCACTCTGTGCCCCACTCTACGAAACCTTGACAGTGGGTATTTTATTCTCTCCCAAAGATGCTTCCAGCTGGCTGCCCTCAAATCCACCCTCCATGAGCAAAATAAGAGGCTGCCTTTGGGTTGCAAGATAAGAGCAACCAGAAGGGCCTTATCGGCCAGCTGGACACTAGCAATTCAAATTCTACTTCTCTATCAATTAGCCAAATATTTTCATCCATCCATTAAAATTAAATGACCCCCTAAGGAAGAACACATTAGGTTGGTAACAGCCAATTCCATCTTAGATTCCAAATTCACTAATTAGTTCTTTTCCAACTCAGAAGAGGGTCTCTACATGAGTCAGAGGAATAAAGGGGTACAGAACGCCTTCCAACGAGGACTGGCTCTGAAGAAGGTGGAAGGACAGAGGTAACAGTGAGGGGCACCATGGGAAGTACCAAGGCCTGTGGGGAGGGGCTACGCGAGCAGGGAGATTGTCACTGATGAGAGAAAACGAGGACTACAGAGACAGTGCCTGTCACTTGAGGATTTGCTGAGGGGCACGTTCTGGTCGTCAATTAGTCTGCGCTCTGGTTGTTGTAGTCAGGGTCTTCACTTGCAAGCAACAGAAGTCCAGAGAGGTGGAGTAACTTTCCCAAGAGTAACTGGCCAGACATCGGCAGAGCCAGACCAGCACTCAGAGCTCCTGACTTCCTGTTTCCTAAAGGAAGTGAGCCCTAACATGGAACCAAATCCAAGTCAGTGGGAAACAGAGGAAAATTGAAGGAAGAGAGCAAACGTATCAGTGGTTGCCCAAATTCCCAGGGTAGATGATAAAGAACATCCTATGTGACCAATTTGCTTTTTAATTTAAAAGGAACAAAGAGTGACAGAAGGATGACAAGAATATGTTTTCCCTTTTTATTTTTTTTGAAGATTTTATTTATTTATTTTTTTAGACAGAGGGTAAGGGAAGGAGAAAAAGAAGAAGAGAAACATCTATGTGAGAGAGAAAAATCAGTCGGTTGCCTCTCGAATGCGCCCCTACCAGGGACCAAACTCAACCCATGCATGTGCCCTGACCCAGAATTGCACCCCTGACCTTTCACACTGCGGGAGGATGCCTGACCGACTGAGCCGCACCAGTCAGGGCACGATATGTTTTCAAAAGCACTGCATGAGGTTTTTTGGTTTGTTTGTTTGTTTGTTTGTTTGTTTTAACCTTTGGGGTGATCTCTGCAATAAAAGTTTAGCTTTTTATGAGGATTTTTTCATTTAATCAATTTTTAAATTAAATGCATAGGGGTGACATTGGTTAATAATATTATAGTTTTAAACGTACAATTCTATGATGCATCATCTGTGCATTGCGTTGTGTGCTCACCACCTAAAGTCAAGTCTCCTATGACCATATATTTGACACCCTTAGCTATCTAGTTCCCACTGGTTTCAGTGCTGAGGCCACAGCTAATCTCTGCATGTTTCTTTCCAAATAGGCCCTAAGGGGCCGAGAGCCCACGGAAAAGGAACCGAGAGAGAGAAGGAAACAGCACCGCTCTGCGCCAGGTGGGAAGACAGCCGAGCGGACCTTGGTCATGATGTCATTTTCACCGTCTCCTTAAATGCTGCTTGGGCCCACCCTCACTGGTCTCACAAGATGACTGTGTGCCCGCAAACAGTATCTGGTCCTTAAAACAGATTAAATGCCACCTGTGAATCCTGATGCAAACAAAACAGGAAACATTTTTGAGACAATTGGGAAAATGCTGTTATGGTCTGAATATTAGGTGATGCAAACTTCTTTCGTGTGCAGTTCTTTTTTCTGTAAATGTTCATATATTGATGTAGAGGTAAAATGACATTATGTTAGTGTTTTAAAATAATTCAAAAAAAGGGAGGAGGGAAAAGGGAATATATGAAGTAAACGAGGTAAGATAACAATTTGGGTAAACATATTTTTTAGTATGTTTGAAATTTTATAATTAAAAAACCCTTATACAAACATATATATACATATGTACATATACACACATATACACACAAGTGACACTGATCAACACAGGTTTGAACTACATGGCTCCATTTATACACAAATGTTGTCCAATAAATATAAAGTCGGTCCTCCATATCCCTGGGTTTTCATCTGCAATTCAACCAATCATGGATCAAAAACAGCATCTTCCACCTGTGGTTGGGAATTCATGGACACAGAGGGCCAACAACAAGCATTGTTCTACACCACCTTATGGAAGGGGTTGGTGCACCCTTGGATGTTGGTGCCATGGGGGTCCTGGGGCCAATCCTGCGGATATTGAGGGATGAGTGGGGAGTTAAGTTCTATGTGGATTTTCAACTGCATGGGGGCCAGTGCCCCAACTCCAGCGTTGTTCAAAGATCAGTAGTATATGTATGATAGATAACTTTACTCTTGTAAATACTCCTGAAAGCAAAGTTTATATCAAACTCAAAATTTCATACTTAAAAAGAATGCTAGACCTTATCCAGGTCACTCCACCTGGCCCTGTTTACCAGAAGAGGGATCTGAGACTCCTCCAGAGCTCTTCCAACTCTTTAGTGACTCAGCCAGGACTGGAATCTGGTTCTCCAGAATCTCAGGCCAGAGCACCTACACCAAACAGCCATCAAAAGCAGTGTAAAATCATTGTTTTCTAATCCTTGTGTTATAAACTCCCAGACACGGTACCTCATTGTGATTATTGTGCAGAAATGAATCTGATCAAGGGGAAAAAGAATACTTCCTTCCTTAGTCAGAGGAAAATTTTGCATTAAATGACTCTCTGCCATTTTCTCCAGCCTTATCCAGCACCACCCCCCTGCCATTCTTTCCCCAGCTCCCAGGCGTGCCTCCCTTGTCCAGTCTCTTTGCATCCTTTGCTGCTTGTGAACTCGTGGGGCACATTGTGGCATCTGCGGCCACCCTCCAGCTGAAATCCGACTCAGTGTCAAAGCCCAACACAATTCAGCCACCCCCATGAAGCCTTTCTCCTTCCGCCGGACACCCCTAGCCCTTCATTTGAGCCTGTTACCGTCTGTATTGCTTTTCTTCTTCACGGTCAGGCACATGCACGCCCTGCCTTTGATGGCCTCATGGAAGGCATGCTGTGCCTGCAGGGTGAGAAACCGGAAGGGAAGAGGAGCAAGCCAGAACCAAAGAGGCCACGTGGAGCCAGAAGCTATCACCAGGGATGTGGCTGGCTCTGGAAATGGTGATTTCCGGAAACCCCAATGTGATTTCCAATAGATTTGAAGAAAGTCTGAGCTTTTTCCTCCTGGGGGAGTCAGTTTCAAAAGGAGCCAGTCTTGGGGGTGGGGGGTAGGGGGAGGTTGGTAGGTGAGCCCTCTTGGCATTGGCAGAATCAAATCAGACAGCTCAGGAACGGGCACCAGGGCCACACCAACGAGGCCTCCAACCTGGGAAGCTGGTGAGTGTTATGCAGGCTGTCAGCTAAGCGGCCTGGGTCAAGGACAAGCCTCTACCCCAGCAGAGGAAAGTAGGCGTGAATCAGGAGCACGAGCCAGGAAGGCAGGCAAACCAGCTGGGCGTGTGTGGTGCGATCGGAGGAAAGAGGAAGGCCGGAGGCTAAGGCTCCGTGGGCAGGTGCCCAGGCTTGTAATGCCACTCAGAGTCACTAAGCACATGCCCAGGGCCAAATGCCAGGGGGGTATTAGTCAGTGTTCTCCAGAGAAACAGAACCAATAGGTTGTGTACATATGTATGTAATATGTAGTATGCATGTGTGTGTATATATATATATATGGCAGCATGCTGGACACGCAGGAGAGCCTATATTCCCATCTGAGTCCGAAGGCAGTCTGCTATAGAATTCTCCCTTGCTCAGAGTTCTGTTTTTGTTATTGTTTTACTTAGGCCTTTAACTGATCAGACAAGGCCAACTCATACAATTACAGAGGATAATTGATTTTACTCAAAGTCCACCGATTTAAATGCTAATATCACCTAAAAACACCCTCAAAGAAACAAACAGAATAATGTTTGGCCAAATATCTAGTGGCCAACCCAAGTTAACACATAAAATTAACCATCACGAGACGTGAACAGAAAACTTCTCGACCAAGTACAGAAACTGGAAGACTGATGATAAGTTACTTATACCCAGATGACAATGCAGGTCCCCAAACGATCTCTGCCATGGTCAGGAGACAGCTGGCCCAGAAGCCGGTGGGGCTGGACCCAGGAGGCTGTTCTGGGACCTGGCAGGGAACGGGCCTCTCTGTGAGCTCCCGGAGAGGAGGGACCAAGCACTTCATCACTAGCACATGAGCTCTGGGGCCAGACCGCCTGGGCTGGGGCCCAGCTCCACCACCAGCCGGCTTGGATACATTACTTCTGCACCTCAGTCTCCTCCACCAAATGGGGACAGCAGTGACATCTATGTCCCCAAACGAAGCGGTTCCTAAATTCGAGTTCGATATTTGTAAAGCGCAGAAAGAGTCTTTGTACAGCCCGGTACCGTGGAAGTGCTACAGAGCGGCTTGCTGGTGTTATCTGTAAGCACTACAGCAGCTCCCATATTACCCGCCACTTAGGGAATTTCAAATTGAAATTTTTCTCCAAATACTGCAAAGTGAGAAGGAACTGAGCCATGTAAAGGCTCTTACACTTCAGTCTGGTGTTTTTAAGAAGGCAAATCTATTTAAACTACCGAATTGAAACCCTTCTAAGGTTACCATATCCTTAGGAGAGAGACCCCCCCCACCCCACCCCAAAGTCTCTAAGGCCTGGGTGGTCTGCCCTGGATATGTCTCTACACAGACTCACCTCTTATCTGTCCCCTGCAGGTTGCCCAATCTTGAGTCACTCCAGGTCTCTCTGCACCTTGAATCACCTCAGCGCCACCTCGGGGCCACGCCCAGTGCCAGCGGCAGCCAGCCTCGGGCACCTCCCTGTTCCCCTGCCCACTCCCATTCATGATTCAGGGTTCAGTTTAGGAAAAAGGCCCCTGAGACCAAGTTAACCGCCTCTGTCATGTGCCCCTGCGCCCCCCACTTTTCTCTGTATATTAGTCAGTGTGTTTGGAACTAAATGCGAAGCCTTCGTCTGTCTTCCTCCCGCCTGGTCAGCTCCCTCAGATCAGACACCAGCTCTGTATCATTCCCAGCTGAGCCCTTGGGACCCGACATGGTGCCAAGCACACAGTGCTCACCAAATACACTTCGGGAAAATTCAAGAAATCTCAAGATGACAGGTTCCAGCTCACAGCCGAGCCTGGCTGATTCGTTGTGCCAAGTGGAGGATTCTCAAGTTCTGTCCTATGGTGGCTCAGTGTGAAAAGCCTGGTGTGGCAGAGGGGCCCTGTGGGAGGAACAAGGGCACCCGACATCCATCTCTCTATCTGCAAAGAATCCCATCTCACAGAACACCGCTTCGGTTTAACAGCAAATGAAGAGTTCAAGGGTGGCTCTTATCTGAATGGGCAAAAGCTGCTGTAGCCACACCTATAAAGCCACAGCAAACACACCCAAATCTGCCACCTATTAGAGGCCAATTTCATCATCATTCTCCCATCTCACATGTATTCATGAATCCCTTTCCGTGACTACAAAATTGTATCTGCGTATACTGATGCGGATTTTTTTTTCATGTCCCTCTTAGAAACTTGTACCCATTGTGAGCAGAAAAGACCTTTGCTTTGGGAGGTCGCCCTGGATGACAGCAACTCACCTGGGCTATCAGTTGAGAAGGGAGCCGAGGTGGTGGATAGAGCAGAAAACCAGCAAAGTTTGAACTCAGACACTCCCGCTGTTTGGCGGCCCTTCAGATGGCTATCTGGCGTAGCCCGCTCCCTTCCAAACTCCAGTGTCCTCCTCTGCAAAGTAGAGATGTATAAAAGACTAACACAGTGTACATTTAGAGAGCACCTGCGAAGTGGCAACTATCATATTGGACAGTTGGTTTGTTTCTGCCGACTGTAGACATAAACAGCAACTGTTACAATTAGTGACACTTTGGCTGGCTGCAGCTAAGCTGAGGAAAGAGTCTGGCTTTCTCAAACAGGTGGCACAAAATACCATACGGGGATACCCACTGAGGCACTCGTGGTACTAACGAAAAACTGCAATTAATCTAAATTGCTATCAACACCCAAATGACTAGATCAAAGCAAGCTGTACAAAAGAATGATCCCATTTTTTAAAATTGCAGGTATGCCTGCTTATATACACATTCAGGCACACACACACACACACACACACAATGTTTTAGATGTGTAGACAAATGTCCAGATGGATTCTCACATAACGTTAGTTGTGACCTCTGGAGAAACTTCATATACTTCTGTATCATTTAAATTAGTTGACAAGGCAATGTATTACATCATCAATCAACCAACAAAGTGAATGAATGAATGAATGAATGAATGATGATTCTGCACCCAATTTCAATGCATGGCGGTGGTTTTCCCACAAGCGGTTCTCCAACATCGTCTGGGTGTCCTACAACTCAACTCACTTCTGATACTATCTACCTGGACAGAGCATCAGATCCTACAGGTTAAAGGTGCAGTCTTACAAGACTGCCCTGCCCCATTCAGACGCCAATTGCAAGCTCAGGTTGTTACCTGTGCTTCTGACCAATTGGCTACAGATGAAAAGGTGCAACAACCCCCTCCTTGAGTTCAGTTAATTTGCTCGAATATCTTACAGAACTCAAAGAAACAGCTTACTTACTACATTACCAGTTTATTGTAAAAAGATGCAACTCAGGAACAACCGGATGGGAGAGATGCATCTGGGTAAAGGGTGCTGAGCTTCCATGCTCTCTCTGGACACACCATCCTCCCCAAACAGCCATGTGTTCACCAACCCAGAGCCTCTCTGAACCTCATCCATTCGAGTTTTCTATGGAGGTGTCATTCCTTAGGCCTTAATCCAATCATTGGCCACTGGTGCTTGAACCCAATCTCAAGTCCCTCTTGCCTCCTTGGAGCCTGGGGAGTGGGACTGTAAGTTCCAACTTTCTAATCAAGCGGTTGGCAGCCTCCATTCTTAGGTGACCTGGGGACTTTCCGAAAGGTGCCTCATTGACATAACAAAAGGCACCTTTATCTCACTCATTGCTTAGGAAATTCCAAGAGTTTTAGGAAGTGGAGCAAAAACCAAGAGCTGGACAAAGACCAAGTATGTATTTCTTCTTATAAATCATAATGCCATAGTAAAAAGCTCAATTAAAATTGAAAATAAAGTTTTAAAATAAGACAAGAAGACAGGTGCTAGTCACCACGAAAAGCTGACATGGAGGAAGCCAGGAAAGGGTGGGAAAGCATTGTTCCTGGGAGATATGAATGGATGAGTCACTATCAATTCAATGAAGTCACTTCTGGAGGCGTCAAAGTGTCAGCTAGTTTCTTCCCGTGGTTACGATCTGTGGGTCGCACCAGGACAGCCCAAAGGGAAGACAACAGCTTTGGGTTAAGTACACGCTCCTTCTCAAAACTGCTGCGGCAGCTCAACTGAGCTACAGAGAGAATTCCCAGGGGGTAGCCCATTTCTCTGGCACCCACACTGACACTGGAAGAAACAGAGGGTTGTCCTCCCGACCTTGTTCATTAGTGAAAAATCATCCCAGGCTTTTCTGGGATGTTGTCTGAGGAGAGCCAGAAGAGAAGAAAGAAGGAGCAAAAGGTTAGGAAAGGGAAGCCAAAAAGACTGAAGATAAGGAAGTCATGGGGTGGATTCAGAATTGTGCTGCAGCAAAAAGAGCGGAAGCCATTATGAAAGTGAATTGTACAAGACATGGACTTGAACTTCACCAAAAGGGGAATGTTAAACATTCCCAGGTTATGTTTTAGGATGAGATTGGCAATGCATAGCTTTGTAACTTAGAACAGAACACTGTAAAAAATAAATTTTTTATAATTTCTATGTTTCCTAATTATGTAATTTGGCAAGCATCTCATAAATTTGAGAACTATGAAAAACATCTCAATGAAGAAAATCATACATAAATATACTGCCCAGAGATAATCACTAAACACATATACTCCCACCCTTTCATTTCTACAAATGTGTTTTTTAATATATTTCATTGATTATTCTATTATAGTTGTCTCATTCTTTTCTCCCCTTTATTCCCTTATGCCCTGTACCTACCCTCCCACCATCATTCCCCCACTTTAGTTCATGTCCATAGGTCATGCATCTAAGTTCTTTAGCTTCTCCATTTTCCATACTATTCTTAACCTCCCCCTGTCTATTTTCTACCTACCATTTATGCTACTTATTCCCTGTACTTTTCCTCCCATTCTCCCCCCTCTCCCTCTCCACTGATAACCCTCCATGTGATCTCTATTTCTGTGAATCTGTTCCTGTTCTAGTTGTTTGCTTAGCTCTTTTTGGTTTTGTTTCTGTTTTTTGTTTGTTTTTTATTTTTTTTTAGGTTCAGTTGTTGATATCTGTGAGTTTGTTGTCATTTTACTGTTTGTATTTTTTATCTTCTTTTCTTAGATAAGACCCTTTAACATTTCATATAATAAGGGCTTGGTGATGATGAACTCCTTTAACTTGACCTTATCTGGGAAGCACTTTATCTGCCCTTCCATTCTAAATGATAGCTTTGCTGGATAGAGTAATCTTGGATGTAGGTCCTTGCCTTTCATGACTTGGAATACTTCGTTCCAGCCCCTTCTTGCCTGCAAGGTCTCTTTTGAGAAACCAGCTGACAGTCTGATGGGAACTCCTTTGTAGGAGACTGTCCCTTTATCTCTTGCTGCTTCTAGAATTCTCTCCTTCATTTTAATCTTGGCTAATGTGATTATGATGTGCCTTGGTGTATTCCTCCTTGGGTCCAACTTCTTTGGGACTCTCCAAGTTTCCTGGATTTCCTAGAAGTCTATTTCCTTTACCAGATTATGAAAGGTCTCCTTCATTATTTTTTCAAATAAGTTATCAATTTCTTGCTCTTTCTCTTCTTCTGGCACCCCTATGATTTCGGATGTTGGAATGTTTAAAAATGCCCTGGAGGTTCCTAAGCCTCTCCTCATTTTTTTGAATTCTTGTTTCTTCATTCTGTTCTGGTTCAATGTTTATTTCTTCCTTTTGCTCCAAACCATTGATTTGAGTCCCAGTTTTCTTCCCTTCACTGTTGGTTCCCTGTACATTTTCCTTTATTTCACTTTTGAGCCATATTTCTTTGTCTCAGTGGCTTTCAGTCGCTTCCCTTGCTACCCACAATCAAATTGAGCCCTTCTGGTGCTGATTCCCGAGTGGGTGGGTTTGTGTACATTCTAGGACCCTGTGGGTCTCTCCATTGGACTCTTCCTGTGAGGCTGGGAATTAATCCCGCTGCCTCAACCCCCTCAGCTTTTTTCAGTCAGAGGTTTTGAGGCTTTATTTCCCCACACTGGAACCCTGGGTTGTGTGGTCTCTCTCGCTTTCTAGTTGTTCCTCCTGGTTTATCCGCATGCAAATGTGGGACTGCCCACTCCATCAGCCACTGCCTCACTCGGTCGCCAGCTGCCACCTTGCCTCAAGTCCTCTCTGCCCATCTGCCAGTCTCCATCCCTCCTACAGGTCTGGATGAAGGTTTTTTCTTTAACTCCTTGGTTGTTGGACTGCCATAGAGTTCAATTTTCTGGCAGTTGTGATTATTTTTTGTTTTTAAATTTGTTGTTGTCCTTCCTTTGGTTGTGCAAGGAGGCAAAGTGTATCCACAAACACAGTCATCTTGGCTGGAAGTTCCCAACATTTGCGTGTTTTTATCAAAATCAGAATCACACTCATTTAAGGTCTTACATCCTTTTTTCCCCATGTAATAGTATCTCATAAAAATGTTTCCATTCAAGTGAATTTTCCAAAATGTGAGTTTTAACAACTATGTAGTATTCCATGGTATAAATATACAATAAGTTATCTACTAGTTTCCAATTATTAGGAGGTATAGGAGGTAGTTAAGAGGTGCAATTGAATAGGGAGAAAACAATAGCTTGGTTAAATTGTAATTTCTTTGTTTACTTGTGAATTTCAGCATTTCCCACATGTGGGTTATTAACTGGATTTTCATATAACCTCTAGTCCTATGTGTTTATAATTGGGACAGAGAGCTTGATACATGACTTAAAAGAATTTCAGTCAGAAAAGGAACTGATGGTAGGACATGGAGAATCTCACACATGTGCCCTCCAGAAGAACAGGACTGAAGAGATGAGGGACTGGCTTCCCATAAATGTGTGACTTACAAAAACCAGAGTCATCTCCAGACCAATGAATATCCGCCAAGAACCTCCCACCATCCTCAAGCCAATGAACTTATTGCTTGGGCTCTGGCTAGGTGCCCCCCTCCTTGCCCATCAATGGAGCTTGCCCCAACCCTTCAATGGACACGCCTGTAGCTTGCTACATTTTACAATTCCGAATAGCCATTTCTCTGCTATTCCCAAATAAACTCAGTTCATTCAAATAAACTCTGCCTCAGTTTACCTCTTTATTTAGCTTGACACTAGAATCACATCTTTAATAAAAGGCTTTTGGAAAAAAGCAAACAGGATGAAGCCCTATGTCTATTCTTGCTATCATTAGGTACTATAATGCACTGTTTAATTTGTACATTTGAGCTGTGTTACAGCATTTTGAATGCCAGTATTGGACTCATAAAAAAGCAGCTGTTCTTTTGAGCTATTTATTCTCTGATTAACAAGACTGCCTGATTTTTATATTAAAACTGTATTTTTTATTTCACTTTTATTGCCAATGTAAATTAAATGGGTATTTTTCTTTGCATTTATTTAAACTTCATTTTTGAACACTTATGCATAAAATATTATAAAATCCAGTTAACATTAATCAGGTCCACATTTCTCAAATTCTTATTTGCAATAGCATTAAGTTAAATATGTATGTATATGTGTATATTTTGGATTGTTTCCATAAGGTTTTAGAAAGTGAGAAATTGACCACAGGGAGGCAAAACTGGATATTTATATCAATTCTATTCTTTTACTAAGTTATAGAAGTTCTAACACAATATACAATTCCTATTTATCTTCTACAGCCATGCAAATATTTGTGTCAAACAGCCTAATCAGAAGGCATGTATACATTTATTAGGTGTTTGTATATTTTTACATATGGCAAAGTTAGGAAACCAAAGAGAACTGTCTCTCTAAGTTAAAATGCTTGAGCATTAACTAGATAAAGTTTGAATAATTCATCCCTCTTGATTCATTGTTATAATATTTTTAAATGTTTTATTGCTTCTTTCTTGTAGTAAAATGAAACTGTAATCGCAGATTACTTTTTTTTTCTATTGGCTTTTAGTTAACTGTGCCAACATATATGTGAGAGCCCAAATTTTCATCTGGTATCAAAAATTATGCCTATGAATTGGTGTAGTTGATGATTACACAAGGGTCCAGCACAAATAATGCCCCTTTTTTATTACAAATCTTTTATTACAAAATCATAAGCATGTATATTTGGAACACAATATCGCACTCAAGCACATTATATGGGATGAAATGTTCAAATCACTATCCATCTTATGCGAGACATTCATGTACCCTACCCACCACACTCAAGCAGGCGTTTCTTCTGCTGGGCCCTGTATTTTCTTTTTCTTTTTGTCTTTAAATTCTTTTTATTATTATTATTATTTATTGCTGTTCAAGTACAGTTGTTTGCGTTGTCTTCCCCAACCCCCCGGCCCCACCCACCATCCCCTCCCACCCTCAGTCCTATCCCCCTTTGTCTTTGTCCATGTATATTTCCAAGGCCCAACAGCACTTATTCAAATTAATTAGATTCACTATAGGTCTGCTGACTAAACATGCATAAACATTTGGAATTTCACAAGCTGCAAATAATTCTAAGATTAGGACTAGCGAATTGGTCCTCTGCTATGAATTTTTTTTTAAAAATGGCGAGGGAAGGTGGGGGAGCAGCTCTCTATTCCGCCATCAACTTGAGAAACAGCCTAACAGCCCTCCCTTTCAAGTTTGATTTTTATAGTAATTTAATCACCATCATTGGTGGGCAAAGAAGAGGTGATTTCTGTAATTCTTGTGGGTCCAAAGCCAAACAGATGTTGTTTTCTCATTCTCCGAACGTGATTTTCCACAGGGGCCTGTACAAGTGACGCTGCAGAGCCTACTTTCTGTGCTAGGGGGAGGACTGGCTCTCCACGGCAGGTGGCAGGCTGGGCACATCCAAGGGGCCCCCGCAAACCCTTAGCAGGACATGCGCAGTGCGCCCTGCCTCTCCTGGCTCCGGCCCACAGCGCGCAAACCCAGCTCTCTGGGATTTTGGAAGACGCAGGAAAATGTTCTGGCTCTCAGTCTCTCCATCTATAAAATGAGAGAACTGGATTCAACATCGAAGATCTCTTCCAGCTTTAAATTCTATGAAGTTGTGATATTAAAAATCCCCTGGTTTAGACAATCACATGCTATGGAGCTGGATTTTTTAAAGTAAACATAACAAAAACAGATTAAGTTCACTGTAAATTTTAGCTTTAACATGCATGAATCACTCCCACGAAGATGTTTAACTTGTGATATTCACTAAAGAGAATCATACATGATGTTTATTTCTAAAATAATTGGACAAGAGTATTTCTTCTCAGTAGAAGCTAATAACAAATCCCCCAAATCCTCAAATTATTAATGAAATGCTTAATGTAATGTGAAATAAGCAGCTTATTTATTTGCTGCTTCAAAGCTAGAGAATTAATATTTTAATGTGGTATATTGGGATATTAAAATTTCACACTTCGTTTAGCTTAAATAATATTCAGTTTTAAAAAATATACCACTTGTTTAGCTTAATATACCACAATTTATTATCAAGGAAATTAAATTTTCTAATTCATTCAAATATTCTCTGAGTTTATCTATTAAAAAAACTCCATCCACCCTTGCTGGTGTAGTTCAGTGGACTGAGCACGGGCCTGTGAACCCAAGGATCTCAGTTCGATTCCCAGTCAGGGCACATGCCTGGGTTGCAGGCCAGTTCCCAGCAGGGGACACACGAGAGGCAACCATACACTGATATTTGTCTTCCTCTCTCCTTCCCTTCCCCTCTAAAGATAAGTAAATAAAATCTAAAAAAAAAATTTCCATCCCAATCGCATTATTTTCTAAAGCAGTTTCAAAAAACAGATCAAAGACCTACCTTCATCCAGTCACTTTTCCTATCTAGCAAACCTCCAAGAGAATTTGTCTCAAGGTGAATTTTTTTTAAGAATAAATACCAAACCGAAAGAAATTATTTTTTTTAACTTTTGAGGAATAATTGACACACATGACTGCATATATTTAAAGTATACAACGTGATGATTTGACACACATACCCATTACCGAGTGGATAGAATTTCATAACAATTGTTTCTGTCCCACTCAGCAGCGACTGTAGGACTCCAATCATATCACTACACCTTCTCCCCAAGGGGGCGCAAAGCAGACCTGAGCACAAAAAAACTCACCTCGAGGCTGCATCTTCCAGAAATTACTCTTTTGTCTACCCTACAAAGCCCTTTAGACAGCAGGTTCTTATTAAAGTGTAACTCTTGATTCCATAAGTCTGGGGTTGGACCTCAGTCTTAATTTCTAACTTGCTACTCAAAGCTACCAGGCCAGCAGCAGCTTGTTGGAAATGAATGCAGATTCATGGGCCCTGCCCCAGACCTACTGAATTCGGAATCTGCATTTCACAAGATCCCCAGGGGATCTGTAAGAATGCTAGCATTCCAGGAGCCCTGGTCTGCCTCAGTTTAGGGATTACTTCTCAATGGGTTTCAGTCATGTCTTAAATTTTGCCCCCACGCACCCCCTGTAGGGTGGGGGAGTTCTTCCCCTCGTGCACTTTAAAAGCGTGGAAATCCTTCTCTGACAATTTGACCACAATGCAGGACAGCCGAAACAATCAGCTCTCTGGGGCCATGCCCACCTGAACAGTTCCAACTCCAAAGGGAAGTCTGAGCAAGTTTCCTCTCAGAGCAGTGATTCTCAGGCCTGGCCACCCCTGAGCACACCCTGGAGAGCCCTTGAAAAAGGCCAAAATCCATATCACACCCCAGCAATTAAGTCCGAATCTCCAGAGCAGCGGTTCTGGAATTTCGGTTGCATCTGGCTCACTGAAGGGCATGTTAGCACAGACTGCTGGGCCACAAACCCAGTGTCTGACCAGTGTGCCTGGGGTAGGGCCTGAGAACCTGCATTTATACCAAGTTCCCAGGTTATGCTAATGCTGTTTGTCCCTGGGCCACACTTGGAACCCCTGCTCAAGGAGTTGGCCCTAAGGATCAGTAGTTTTTCAAGCTCTTCAAGAGAATCTAATACATAATCAAGTTTGATAACCACTCTCCTGGAGAAAGATGGCATAAGCATTAAAAACGAGATCAGTTTCCCCTACATCTTGTGAGCCTGTTTTATCACACTACATTACACACACTAACACTCAACCAACTTCAGCAGGGACTATCCTTAGTTTCTAACCTTCTTGGTAAAATGAAATGTTCAGTGGATTTTTAAAAAATGTGCGTCCATTCCTGACTATTATATGAAGCCCTCAAAAGCATGAACTAAATCTTGAATACACCTTTGTACCCTTAGGTACCAAGCATAGGTCCTGTCACAAAAGACACGTGCAGTAGCCGTTTATAGAACTGAATCTATCAGCTGCCCACCCAGCACCGGCCACCTGGAGATGAGCATGTGCTCTGTCAAGGGAAGGACACAATTGTCCGAAATTTGCATTTTTCACCAGGCTGTCTTGACAGCCTATAAATGTAATCAAAACTACTTAATGTTGTCACAAATATTAGACAAGCAAATTATCTCCTCGCAGCCGTTCAGTCAGCATGTAAATGTGATGTCCCCCATGGGACCCAAACGTGAGAACCAGCTTTATGCGGGGAAGGTGGGAAGCGTAGTTGAAGCGGTCCCCTCGGAGGCAGCGGAGAGTCAAAGGTTGAAAAAGGTGTGCAGCCCTCCCTGCATGACTTAAATGAAACACCTAAGGTCTAAAGAACAACAACAAATTTTTAAAAAAGAAGTAGTTTTAGGAACAAAATGGATGGCAGGTCTGGCAGAAATAAAAGAGACAGCACATAAAAAGATCATATAAAAGTGGACCTGGCAAGATTTGGAGTCACTAAATAATTATATTTAATTATCAAAATCTTAGTATATTGATTGATTCTGAACTGATTCTTATAATAGTCACTATGCAAAATCAATTTTAGGATAACTTTGATATCAACAGCCATATATCACATGTGTATGTTAATCCACCCTAGCTCCTAAATTTTGGTAGCACAATGTTGCAGGATTATAAAATATATCAACTTAACCTCAGGTAAATGTTAAGCAAACATGTCTTGGTTTACTTAGGTGCACTGTTGGTGGGAATGCAGATGGGTGCAGCCACTGTGGAAAATAGGGTGGAGGTTCCTCAAAAAATTAAAAATGGATCCACCTTATGGCCCAGTGATCCCACTTCTAGGTATCTCTGAAGAACCCCAAAATATTAATTCAAAAGAATATGTGTATACCCGTGTTCATTGCAACATTATTTACAATAGCCAATATACAGAAGTAACCCAAGTGTCTATCAATAGAAGGTGGATTTTAAAAGCTGTGGTACATCTATACAATAAAATATTCCTCAGCCACAAAAAAAATAAATGTACTCTTACATTTTCAACAGCATGGATGGGCCTACAGGGTTTTATGCTAAGTGAAATGAATCAGTCAGAGAAGGACAAATACCATATGACTTTGCTTATATGTGGAATCTAAAGAACAAAATAAATGAACAAACAAAATAGAAACAGACTTAGAGACACAGAAAATGAACTGATGGCTGCCAGAGGGGTGGGGTGTTGGAGGGCTGGGCGGAAAAGGTGAAGGGATTACAAGTACTAATTGATGGTTACGAAATAGTCACTGGGTGCCAGGTGGGTATCTGAAAAATCGGGGGGGGGGGGGTCACTTTTAGTATACGATTGCCTAACCACTATGCTGCATACCTAAAACTAATACAAAATAAAGTTGACTACAAACTGTAATTGAAAATAAAATTTTAAAAAATGCGTATCAGTTCCCAAGGACTTCAGGTAGCGCAAGCAGAAAACACCCGTTATTTCACTATTCTTTTAAGGACAAGAAGAAAAGGATACTAACAGCCCTATCCAATAATAGAACTTTCTGCAGTAATGAAAATGTCCTCTATCTGCACTGTAGACTACAGTAGCCACTAGCCACATGAGGCGATGGAATAACCGCAATGTGGCTAGAGTGAATTTTTAATTTATTCCATTGTAATGAATGTGAATTTAAACGTAAATCGCTACACGCAGTAGGAACCTACCAAACTAGAGAATAATGCCAGAGCATAACGCTGTGGCACTTCCTCTGCAAACTCGTTTGCTCCACTACTTGTATCAACCAGATCAAAAAGATGATCCTGAAAAACACCCCTGCTAATTTCATACAGAATAACAACACAAAGACTCCCAACGTGAAATCCACACTCTTTGAAAGGCCACCAACTTCCTCACTTTCATAAACAGTGCCTAATAAAAGAACAAGCACAATGGGCTGCCGCTTTTGTGTTTATAAATCCTAGACCTTAGGAGGGAGGGAAAGGGCTCTTTCAAACCCGTTCTCTTTACAGACTTCCAATTGCGCCACCCAGTGGCACTGTGCTTGTTTGAATCTCCGGCTCCAATGGGATCTTTTCTGGCCCAGAGGAATCCTGCGCAATCAAGATGCTAAGCAGTGCCGGCTGAGATGGGGGACCATGATGGCGTGGGGGACCTACCTGTCCATCTGCACTGTGATTCTGTCACATGCATTTCCATCTTAAGTCCATGAACGCCTTGTTTTCTAGGGTTTTTTTTTTTTTTTTAAGAAGAAATACAAAATAGCAACAATCATCATGTTTAAGATTCAAGAAAATTCTCTCTGAATTCCCTTAGCCTAAAGGACTTACATTACAAGAAATTTATTTCCCACTCGTTGAACTTTATATGAAGATGTTGGATGAGTCTTTGCCTTTGATTAAGAATTTTTAAAAATAGAACACTTTTAGTGAGCCAGAAACATTTGGTAACATCTTTTCCTGAAGGTTTAAAAACACTTCAACATAAAATTAAATGCAGATGTATAATTTGAGAGTTCATGAATCATCAGCTTATGTACATTTATAATTACAGTAAACTTAAGTATTCCAAAAGCCACATTAGTCTCTGGCTATTGTAGCTAATCCTCTAGCAAAGAATTTCAATGGCATGCTAGCATTCCATTTTACCTAGAATATGTTGTCACAGGATTGTGTGAAGGATTAGTTGGTTTTTTCAATTTAAATTTTCCCAAATGGGAAAAAAAATGCTCAACATAAAATACAGGAATGCTCCTTGTAGATGGAGATGCCAAGAAGCAAGTGTCTAAGGAGCGAAAAGTTAGGGTAAGTGAAAATCATCAGGACCCTTCATTGTTATGGTGAGGTAGGCAGATGGTGTACCCCCTGGTTTCGTGACTCAAGAGGGCCCAAGTCTGAGTTTGGCAAAGAATCTTCCTGATTCTCAAGATCTCACAAAATGTAATTCCCGGGGACATTTGAAAGTGACAGAAGCTACAGATCTTCCCTGGAACAAATGCAGGTCCAGAGCAAGCATCACCATAAGAAACTAACATAAAGTTGACATTGGCCCAGTTGGTGTGAGTTGACGCTTCCACTGGCAGCTTTAGCAGAAAGATGAAGAATGGATGAATTCAGGAAGTCTTAAAAGACTCCCATGGTGATGAGGGAAGAGCCCCATTTGTGAGCTCAGATTTGTACTGCATAAGTAAGGCAAAGGCATTTGTTACCTCTTAAGGAAGTCTGACCTCAGAAGGGTTCAGCTTCAGATTCTCCAGTGCCTCCCAGTACCAGTCCTAAGACCCAGTTGAGAACTTGGCAACTTTGTGACCCGACGCTATGAATCAACCCTTAGATGAGCCACCACTTACTGTCTGTGGTTCAGGCCAGCACACTCATACTCGAAGGAGAGCTGAAGTTCTCATCAGATTATCTCAGTAGTTCATGACTCCAGAAAAGGTAGAAACTATCACACAAAGTTTCTTAGATCCTGGGAAAATCCCAGGATAAGTAGAAGAGAGAGATTTTCCCAGGTTCAAGATCGCATGCCGAGTCTGAGTTTAGGGAAACAGGCATAAATTACAAGAAACAAGAATTGAGGAGGCCAATTCAGCAGTGAAGACTTCCCTGAGGACCACCCCCCCCTACCCCCCCCCCCCCCCCCCCCCCCCCCCCCCCCCCCCCCCCCCCCCCCCCCCCCCCCCGCCAGACACTCCTCAGTGTGCACATTTGGCAAACTTTCAAAGCATTTATCTTTCAACCTAATGAATGCTGTTAAAGTCCTCTGTCTCCACCAAACAAGTCTTATCTCTATCATGTTTTCATTCCCCAAATCTAAGGTAGTCCCTGATGCTTAGGTAATAAACAAGTGTTTGTTAAATGCATTAATATTATATATAAAGCCCTATCACTTGGACTCTCAAATAGCAACATCATTTGAAAAGTTCACTATCTTCCCTTAGAATATATTCTTTATTCAGAACAGATTAGGAGTAATTCGTAAACAGGATAAAATACTCAGGAGATTGTGACTAAGTAGACTTAGAGCTGGAACATTCTCGTGATGTTGACTTAGCTGAGTCAGAGAAAAACAATGCAGCTATTAAAGAGAATTCATGAGAAAAACATGTAAGACCTAGCACAAAAGGAAGGAAAAAATGAAGGGGAAAAGGAAAGGAAAGAGAAAAAGAGAGGAGGAGGAAAGGAGAAAAGGGAGAAAGGCAGAATGGTGTCATGTCATTTGTGGTCTTTAATATTTTAAAATACTGAATATAGCCTGGCTGGCATGGTTCAGTGGATTGAGCACTGGCCTGCAAACCAAAGGATCACTGGTTCGATTCCCAGTCAAGGCATATGCCTGGGTTGCAGGCCAGGTCCCCAGTGGGGGATGCTATAGAGGCAACCACATATTGATGTTTCTACCTTCTCTTTCTCCCTCCCTTCCACTCTCTAAAAAAACAAATAAATAAAATCTTTTAAAAAATCCTGAATATAATATTAGCAAATAGAATCTAGCAATACTTTTAAGAACAAAAGTGAAGGACTCATACTTCCTGACTTCTAAATTTACTATCAAGTTACAATAATTAAAACAGTATGGTACTAATATAAAGATAGACATCTAGATCAATGAACTAGAATAAAGAGTTCATAAATAAACCCTCCCAGATACGGTCAAATGATTTTTAAAAAGATGCCAAGACTATTCAATGGGAAAATTATAGTCTTTTCAACAAATATGCTAAGAAAACTGGATATCCACATGCAAAAGAATGAGGTTAGACCCTTACCTAACACCACATAAAAAATTAACTCAAAATGAATCAAAGACCTAAATGTAAGACCTAGAACTAAAAAAATTCTTAAAAAGAAAACAGAGCAAATGCTTCATCACACTGGATTTGGCCATGATTTATTGGATATGAAAAGGAATAGGTTACAAAGGAAAAATAGACAAGTAGAACTTCATGAAAAATTTTAAATTTTGTGCCTCAAAAGACTCTTTCAATAGAGTAAAATGGCAACCCACAAAATGAGATAAAATATTTGCATATCATCTATTTGATAAAGAATTAATCTCCAGAACATATAGAAAATTCTTAAAGCTCAAAAACATGAACAAAAATCTTGCTAAAAAAATAGGCAAATAATTGAATAGATATTTATCCAAAGATTACAAATGGTTAATAAGCACATGAAAAAATGTTCAACCTCACTAATTATTAGGGAAATAAAAATCCCAATTGAGATACCACCTCACGACTTCTGGCCAAGATGAAGCGTAGGCAGACACACTGTGCCTCCTCTCACAACCAAAATTAAGGACAACAAAGATTTAGAAACAAGAAGACAACCAGAACTCATAGAAAACTGAACTGTACTGAAGTCCAACAACAATTCATCCAGACCAGTAAGAGGGGCGGAGTCGCGACAGGAAAAAGTGGAGGTGCCGACCTGGCACGCAGGCAGCAGCAGCTGGCAGCCCCCAGGTGCACAGGTGGTGCCTAGCAGACCCCAGGCACAGGGTGGCAACTGTGCAGACCCAGTGAGGCCATGCAAGGCGGCTGGCTGGCCAGGTGGTCCCACATTCACATGCAGATAATCCAGGAGAAGGGGAAGCAGCTGAAGTGACTGGAATCCGAGAGAGCGCAGAACAAGTGCCATTGTCTCCTCTCAGACCCCGCCCCCACATACAGCGTCATTACCCAGCGACTGGGCTGCCCTGCCCTGGGGAACACCTAAGGCTCCGCCCCTCACTACGTAACAGCTGTGACTAGACCCCCCCCCAAAAAAAATCAGAAATGAAAATGGCTCAAACCAGAGAACAAATCAAAGCCCCAGAGCCAATTCATCTAAGCGACGAAGAGATTGCCAACCTATCAGAGGCACAATTCAAAACCCTGGTGATCAGGATGCTCACAGAATTGGTTGATTTTGCTCACAAATTAGATGAAAAAATGAAGGCTACAATAAGTGAAATGAAGAAAAACACACAGGGAACCAATAGAGATGGGAGGAAAACTGGGACTCAAATCAATGGAGTGGACCAGAAGGAAGAAAGAAACAACCAAACAGAAAAGAAGGAAGAAACAAGAATTCAAAAAAATCAGGAGAGGCTTAGGAACCTCCAGGACATCTTTAAATGTCCCAACATCCAAATTATAGGGGTACCGGATGGGGAAGAGGAAGAGCAAGAAGTGGAAAACTTATTTGAACAAGTAATAAAGGAGAACTTCCCCAATCTGGCAAAGGAAATAGACTTCCAGGAAGCTCAGAGAGTCCCAAAGAAGTTGGACCCAAAGAGGAACACACCAAGGCACATCATAATTACATTAGCCAAGATTAAAATGAAGGAGAGAATTCTAGAAGCAGCAAGGGATAAAGGCAGAGTCACCTACAAAGGAGTTCCCATCAGACTGTCAGCTGATTTCTCAAAAGAGACCTTGCAGGCAAGAAGGAGCTGGAAAGAGGTATTCCAAGTCATGAAAGGCAAGGACCTACATCCAAGATTACTCTATCCAGCAAAGCTATCATTTA
>PVKU01002683.1:129119-213391 GCA_004027475.1 Anoura caudifer
GAGGAGAGAGGGGGACAAGGTACAGAGAACAAGTAGCACAGACCATGGGTAGAAAATAGACAGGGGGAGAGCAAGAATAGTGTGGGAAATGTAGAAGCTAAAGAACTTATGACACATGGACATGAACTAAAGGGGGGAATGTGGGTGGGAGGGGGTGTGCAGGGTGGAGGAGAATGAAGGGGGGAAATGGGACAACTGTAATAGCATAATCAATAAAATATATTTTTTAAAAAAAGAGATACCACCTCACATGCATTATAATGCCTACTATGGAAGAATATATAAAATACAAGGGTTGGCTAGACTGAAGAGGATGGTCATTGCAACCCTTGTGCACTGTTGGTGGGGGTGTAAAATGGTGCAGCCACTGTGGAAAACAGTACAGAATTTCCTCAAAAAATTAAAAATAGAATTACCATATGATCCAGCATTTCTGCCTCTGGGTATATATCTGCCAAAATTGGAACAAGGTCTCAAAGAGGTATTTATACTCTCATGTTCATAGCAGCATTATTCACAGTAGCCAAAAGGTAGGAAAAACCCAAGTGCCCATTAACAGATGAATGGATAAGTAAAACGTGCATATATACAATGGAATATTATTCAGCCTTAAAAAGGAAGGAAATTCTGACCTCCTAGGAGACCTGGATTCTACTGAGATTCAGTTCTTGATTCGCCACCTGCTCCCAACCTCCAAAAGTCATTGAGATGCAATTTTCCCCTCAGATTGATAAAAATCAAAAAGGCCGATTTAATAACATATTCTGTTAGAGCGGATGTAGAGAAATGGGTGTTCTCATATATTGTTGGTAGAGCGGTACATTCACACAGCCCGTGTGGAAGGCGACTGGGCAATGTGTTGGAAAATTGAAAATGGATTCTATGTGGTGACTCGGTGATTCCAACTCTAGTAATTTACCCCTATCAATACACTAGCACATAAGAAAAGCGACATTTATGCAAGCTTATCCACCGCACATTGCTCGTAGTACTGAAGACAGGAAACAAATCAATCAATTGATGGGGAATTAGTTACATTAATGAGCTCTGTACATCCACACAACGGAATACTAGGCAATTATTAAAAAGAATGGGGATGATCTCACTTAACATGTAGGGCCCAAACAAACAAACAAACTCATAGATACGGAGACGAGATTTGGTGGTTGCCAGAGGCACAGCAGCGAGGGGTAGGCAACCAGGGTAAAGGGAATCAAAGGCACAAAACCCCAGTTATAAGGTAAAAGTCCTGGGCCCATAATAAATAGCACAGTGACTATAGTTAACAATACTGTGATGTATATTTGAAAGTTGCTAAGAAAGTAGATCTTAAAAGTTCTCACCACAAGAGCCAAAATTGTCACTCTGGGTGGTGATGAATGTCAACTACGTTTGTGGTGATTATTTCTCCACACATACACACATCACATTGTCGTGTAACACACCTTAGACCACGGTAGTGTTCCACGTCGATTATATTCCAATTTAAAACAGAAGGCAGTGAAGGAGAGGGGACATTTCTCTTTGTGTTGATATGCAAGAATCTCCAAGAAATATTATTGGGAAAAACACATTCAGAGCAATAAATGTGCCACCCTTTATGTTTTTTTTTTTTTAAAGGAAAGGTAGAGAGAAGGAAAACAAATAACACACGTTTTGGCTTTTTATACATTTAATGTCTCTGGAAGGGCATGCGGGAAACTGGGGACAATGGGAGCCTCTGGGCCTTCACTGGTCCCTGAGGAGTGGGAGAAAGACACTTAACTGTTACCCTTTGTACCTTTCTAGCTTTTCAACATATGACCATATTACAGGACTTTTAATTAATTTTTTTAGAAGCGGCATCTCTACCCAGACACTGACTTAAACGACAAAGAGAGCTCGCATCCATATTCAATCGCTAAGATGGCAGTTTTAGCTTGAGTCAATTTTTCTACTTGGCTTTTTCCAAACTGTTGTCAAGACAACGTTCCCTTTCCCCACAACACTGAGAAAATTAGGTGTTAACCTGGCATCCGGACAGAAATAGCTGCTTAATTCCAAGCATGGATGGGTTAGGAAGGCCACGAAGTTATTGTTCTTAGAGATTCATGTAACACCTTGTAAATACTTCTTGCCCTGTAGGGACTCAATAAACGTTGCTGACTCGTCTGTCGCAGAGAAGCACTATTAACTGAGAAGGACTAGCCTAAGTCATTTAATCAGAAAATCAATTTCATTTTCCTTGTCATGGGGAAAATATTTCTGCTGAGTTGAGAAATATGCAGAGGTGATTAAATCGTGTCAAGGATTCAAGTGCAAAGGCTGGAGCGAAAGCGGTGTGAACCAAACAGACGCGAATCAATCCGCTTTGCACGGCCGTTGGCAGTGTTCGGCATACTTAGCCACATATGGAAGTCATGTTTATTATTTCAAGAATATAGTATCGCTTTACAGAGCTTAATATTCAAAGTCCTACATGTATATTGCTTTTTTGGCAATTTCTGAGCCATTTCTAGGCCAAGGTTTGGCGTCAGGGTTCCTAGAACCCTAGAATAACTGCAAACTTGCTTCCCTCCTCCCCATGCTTCACTTCTTGCGGTCCTAAGACTACGATTGTATCAGATATTAATCCACGACTCAACCACCAAATGGATTTTATTGAAGCTGCTGTAATTCCGCCGCCAGAAAACATGACGAATAGCCGATACGTCACAGAAGATTTATGTTTGGTTTTGAAATCCATTATCTTTTAGGAAATGCTGCGCAGCGTGATTCGCTGAGTGGTGGCGGTCTCACATAAGCCAAGGTTTCTCTGTATCGATTTCAGAGTCATCATTACAAACCCAAGTGTGTCTCTATGCTTTGCTCGGCTTGCACCGTTAAAACCAAAATCAGCTTCAGGGATCATTAGCAAGAGGTAAATGTGCCCTGAAAGACTGAGAGTCTCAGACCGGGAATAATGCGGCCTTCAGGCCCCCCTCTGTTGAAGGTAAATTCAACAAGGGGAAATGTGTTACGGGGATTGAGTTGGCCAAACAGCTGTTTGGTGTGCGGCTTTTCACTGCTGGTCAGTGACCTGGAACCACTTCAGACCTGTACAACATTGGAGTCCGAAGAGGCCTTAAAGACCCTTCGGTCCGAAACCCCCACTTCGCCCACACTGAGACTCAGACAAGTGAAGCGACTCCACTCTGTCACTTGTCCCTCCACCGTGTCCAGCAGCTCAGTCCGTAGGTGAAGTGATGACGTGGGAGAGAGGTCATTCTAGGGGCCGTGTACACGGATAGAGCAAGGCCGAGGCCCGCCAGCTTCCTCTGTCCGTTTCGGTAAGGCAAAGCCCCTTGATTAGGAGGAGGCAGTGACCACTTTCACAGGTGGAAAGCTCCGGGCTTTGCCACTGGGGTGAGATGGGAGGGAAGTGCAGGGAGGGGGCCGGAGCAGAGGGTGTTCACAGTTACCCTTCGGGGCCACTGCAATGGCTTGCTACTAATCCACGTACTGGGGCCACCGGCAAGCCCTTTGCCTCCCTAAGCTAAGCATCCTGGCATCCTTTTCCTTTCTCACTGAAATTTTCTGGGTTTTGGAACCTAAAAACCCAGAGCAGAGAACCTGTCCACTCTCCTCACTAAATGGTTAATAGGTATCTTATACTTAACATGTCCATAAAAAAAAATCATTATTTATCTTTTCCCGCCACAGACTTTACCCCTACCTCACACCCAATGCCTTCCTGATGTAGTAAATGCATTATCTTCTACTCGGCTCCTCAAACCAAAACCCTAGGAATCATCCAGGGCTTTTCCCTTTCCCTCACACCCAGCCCCCATATGCAAACCCTCAGTAAATTCCAGTGGATTTTTCTAAAATGTATCTTGAAATTATTCCACCTCTCTGCTACTGCCCCTGACTAAGCCTTCTGTCAAACCGCATCAAGGGCTTTCACTCTTGCCCCCCCCCCCCCACAGCCCTCCCCCACCAAACAGCCAGAGGAGGCTGTAAAATGCAAATCAGCTCAAGTCGCTCTCCTGCTTAGAACACGGGTTTCCCGTTACTCTTAAATAAAATCTAAACTCCATGACACTTCTTACCTTAAGCACTACAATCTGAATTACAACACTTATTCTCCATCTTCATTCTTGAATGTTTGACTCTTGAACAACATGAGTTTGCACTGTGCAGGTCACTTACACACACGCGAATTTTTCTCATTAAGTACAGTCGGCCTTTCATATCCACCGGTTTCGCATCTGCAGATTCAACAGACCGCAGATGGAAAACAGTATTTTCGCATTCCCAATCGCAGATTCCCAGCCGCGGTTTCCCAACTGGGGCTGAAAAAAAATACTGCAGGTGCAAAGGGCCCTCTAGAGTCAAAAGTTACACGCAGATGTTCAACTGTGCAGGGAGAGCACCCCAATACCTGGTTGTTCAGGGGTCAATTGTACTTGGACATAAAGAACCATGTTCAATATACCCCTGATCCAGGGTTTGTTGTTGTTGTTTTTTCTAACTTCAGCATTGTTTACATTTAGGACCAGGTAATTTTTTGTTGTGTGTTTTAGTCTGTTCAGCAGCATCCTGACCTCTACCCATGAGTAGGGGCAACCAAAATATCTCCTGACATTGCCAAATATCCCCTGGGGGTAAAAGCATACCCAAGTGAGACCACTACTGTGAGATTATTAAAGCTTTCAAAAGACTGTCGTAGAGAAGTATCTTGGGTCAGGTTCCCTAGACAGGTGGTTCATGGGGGTTGTCTTGAAACAGCACCTGCAGGGAGGCCTGGGAAATGTTGAACAGAGATGCGATTGTCTTAAAGATGTAGAATCCTTGGGGAGCTCTAGAGCCCTTCGGGGTTGCCCCAAATCCAGGCAAAGGATTGAGTCTTCACTTTTAGTCATCGCACAGGGCATGACCTTGTCAGGGCTCCCTGACACAGGGCCCCCAGGAAACTCAGCTGTGAGCTCCGCTCTTGGCAGGGAGAGAATGAGCTCCCCAGGCCTGAAGGGGCCCTAAGCATAGCACCATGGCGCCTGACCAGTTTCTCAGCAGAGAAGAGCTTCATCTGCCTCAAGGCCATGGTCAAAAAGATCAAATTTGCTGTCTTTAAAACACACTGCTAGAAGGCTCCAATTTCCCAGTCACAACTTTCTTTCATAATCCAGTGCTGTAAGGATCCAAGAAAGTTAGAAGAGGTGCTTCTGACCCCAATCATTTTTAAATGTATCTAATTTGAATGCAGTTTTAATAAATCCAGAAGTTGGTTTTTATAGGTTAGTGCACAGATAAAACTTGTGTAAAGCTGCCTAAAATCATGCCAACTAAGAGCTCTTTTCCAGACGGTGTTTAAAGGCCCCCTTGGAAATGATCAGTGGCTACTGATTTTGACTTGTTTTGTGAAGAAATAAAGTTAGAAAATTCCCTCTGACTCTCTGAGCCAAAGCTAGTGTTCCGCAAGGTGACGGAACTGTTCCAAGTCATTCCTGGCAAAACCGTTGCTGGGCTGCTTGGGGAGGGCTGTAACTTGCCCCTGTCACTGTAATTTAGTCTCTTCTACTCAAAATGTAATCCTTAAACTGCAAGGGCACAGCACCAAATATGTTGCCTTGCATTATCTCATTTAATTGTAAAATAATTTACACAAAGCCACCCTGTTGGTAAGTAGCCAGGCTGGGACCAGAATCCAGGTCGGTCTGACTGCAGAGCACTAGCTTTTGTTTCTTTGTATAAATAGTCTGCATCACAGAATAGCTCCTTTCCTTTATATGCAAATCTCTAGACTCCGAAACTGCTGGAGGACAAAGTATCCTTCCAGGCACCGACTTTTGCTCACCAGCCACGTGGGGAGTCCTCAGCTTTGCTCTTGAACTTTTTACAGAGGAGGAAGTGATAGGAAGACGTTTCTAAGACATTTTCTCATGTTTTCTCAATCTGTACAACAGCAGCCCTTTGAGGTAAGGAATAGTGTCCTGACATCTCACATGATGAGAAAAGGCCCAGGAAAGGGACTGGTCCCTTTGCGGGGCAGGTCCTTCGCCCAATGCCCACCAGCTCCGGCGGGTGCCCCCCAGCAGCAGGAGCTCCAGGGCAGTGGTTCCCGTACTCACTGCCAGGGAGCACGGGACATTTCTCCCTTCAGGAAGACCCTTTCCAAGATGAGTTCAATCTGGAACTTGGCCAGACCTGCTCTTGTACCAGTGGCCCCATGTTTGGAGATACAGTTACTACTTTGAAGTGGCTGTTGTTTCTATGGCACCGACAACTAAATAAATATCCTATCAAAGTAAAACAGGGTGTAGGAATGTTTACTTTTGGCTTTACTCTCCACTAATAGTACAAAGTGTGCAGTGGAAAGAAAGCAGAGAGAAGTACTTTATCTGCAGCCCACAGGCCAGGTAATGGAGTGAAGAGAACGCAGGCCAATCCCATTCTGTTGCCCAAGGGCATGGTGTTCTGACTGCCAGGCATGGGCAAGTTCAAGCATTTGACTTGCTCCAGGTTGTGAGTCATGAGAATTTTACTCAGGATTTAAGATTTTGGAGGTTTGGAGCAGAATAACTCGAGAGAGCTGTGACAGAAATTGTTGCAATAAGTAAAAGGGAAAAGAAGAAATGGTGTGGCTTTGGAAAGTCAGAGATGTGAATGTGTATAACAGGGCAGTGCATGTGTGCGTGCATGTGTGTGTATGTGTGTACTCAGAGGTAACGTTTATTGAGCACATACTATCTATGCTATGCATTGTTCGGAACACTGTACACGCATTCAGCCACTTAACTCTCACAGTATCCTGTGAGTTTGGTGATTTTATTTTTCCCATTACAGAGGTGAGAAAACTAAAGCTCAGAGAAAGTAAACAACTTGCCCATGATTTCTCAGCTAATGAGTAGCAAAGCAGGGATGTAAAACGGAATCTCCTGGCTCCAGAAGCTACACTCTTAACCATCACACTATCCAGAGACAATTTCCCCACTAGTAGCAGGGCCTGCAGTATAGACCCACTTTACGGGCGTACAGCCTGGGTGAGAGCCAGGGCCCTGGGCTCCGAAAGACCTGCACTGGGCTTAATGCTCCGCTGTCATCATCTTGAAATTCTTACTACTTTGGAACAAGGAACCTTACATTTCTCTTTTGCACTGGACCCCGAATGTTTGTGCTTCGTCCTGAATAGAGAATACTTTTTAGCAAAACATTCTTTAAGAAGGTTAATTATTTGGGATGGTTATAAAACTGAATATCTTTTCATTGTATCGGTCACCATGTAACAGGGTGCAGCCAAGAGGGGGGCCCCAAAAAGGGAGTTGGAACGGGGCCCAGAACTCACGGTGTCCAGGAAATGTTAGAGGGACATGTAAGATGTCCTCACCCCCTCCCCCACAGGTATGAGTTGGGGGAAGGGACAAATGGAGCAGGGCCATTGAGTTGTTTTGCATAGCAATGGTTTTGCAGATAACCTCCAGAATGGTCATTTAACATATCTATAACCTTTAACTGGTTTTAGAGATACGTTAAACAGCTGTGGCCATGCTCTGAGCCAGGGGGGGATGGAAAGGACTTCCCCAAGGACGTGACTGGGGGAGGAACCCTAAGTTAAAGCGCCTGCGTGGGAGCTTGGAGAGGATTGGCTCCAGAAAATGAGGACACGCCTGCCCAAACTCATGATGGCATCCCAATAACCTTGGAAATATACGGGAATGCTGGCAGGTGTAACCAATTGTAGGAGGAGTCGGAAATAGGGCTGCAAAGGAGGTTTGGCGCCAGTATTTAAAAACAGAGACGCGGCAGCCATTAGAGAGATCCATGCGGTTTCACCAGAGAGCAGGACCCGCAGCTCCATGAGGGAAAATCACTATGTGGCTTTAGCAGAGAATTGCCACTCAGCTTTGCCCGAGTGGAGACCCTCTCGCAGCTTTGCCAGAGGGAGAGATTCCACGTGGTTTCACCAGAGTGCAGACCCTGCATCTTTGGTGAAGAGGGAGAGCCATGAGGCTTTGCCACAGTGGGGACCCCTTCCCCACAGCTTTGGTAGAGGAGGGACCACGCAGCTTTGGGGGTGCTCCCTTTGGCTGTGTGGCCTGGGAGCAAGAGAGACTGCCTGAAAGAAGGGTGAAAGAACTCTTGCCAGTAGGCCATGAGAAGGTGCCACATGGCTTTGGATTAATTAGAGATCCTGCCTGGACGAGGACACAGCTGACGGTGTCAAGAGCCTGGATCCCAGACGTGTGCTTCTCTTCCTTGCAAGTACGGTACCCTGAATTAGGGCAGAGGGAGATAGGAAGCACTGTGGGCGTCTGTGGGTATCCTGAAGGACTTTGATATTTTAATGAAGTTAAGTTGCTACTTTAACTCTGTATAGCATTAAGTAAACATTTCCTTTCCTTTTCACAAATCTCTGGCTTTGAGAGGCATCTTTCCATAAGGCGGCGGACAATAATGGACCTTCTGTTTGCTCTGTAACAACCAGTACCCTCTGGAGGTGCTTAAATTCCCACATGTATCTTAGAAAACTTGAAACTTACAAAGATTTGTCTTTCCCAAAACTCTGAATTCTAATTCACGGATTTGGTGATGGCTTCCCCTTCCCAGACACTAATCTCTACTCAGCCAAGGGCAAGGGCGCATAATAGTCCAGAAGACAGCAACCAGACACTGTCTCCAGGTTAAAGTTAGAATCTCAGTAAGGACTGATCAGGAAGGAATAGAATGGCCTTCAAAGAATATTTTGTCCAAAATGTCAAAATGCAGGAAAAATGTTAACCATGGGGAGGGCTTTGTATAAAAACCGGCCACTCCATACGAGGCCAACAGGAGGAGCAATGCTTTCCTCCCCCAAGTCCTTGGGAGTGATGTGTGTGTGTAAGAACAATTGAGGTGAGGCCCTGCTGTAGAGAAACATGAAGTTAGGTATTTGACTGAAGGTGAATCCTGCTCTCTAAGAAAGTGGTCGTGTACTGAAACCAGTGTTTCAAGAAAAAGGTCAGAGGAAGCCAGGAATTTTTAAAGGAATTTTTAGAAGGTATTTGTTAACTAACTTATGAAACTAAATACAAAGCCAAGCTTAAAAAAAAAATGAGTAGGTGCTAAGGAGTCCAAATGAACTAGATGTTTCTTTATTGTTATTTTTGACCAGTGATACATACATATTTTACAAACTTCAAGAGACATACAAAGGGATACAGGAGGAAGGAAGGAAAGGAAAAGAGAGAGAGAGAAGGAGGGAGGAAGAGTGAGTGATGGAGGAAGAAAAGAAGAAGATTAAAATAAAGTAGATATAAAGCAAGTGCTACTACCATAAAGGACAGATGGACAAAAACCAAGGGGGAGGGTGGAAGCAAGGGAGGGAGGTGGGTTTGGCTAGCATGAGGTCAAGTGGTGGGGAGAAAATGCAGACAACTGTAACTGAACAACAATAAAGTAATTTTTAAAAAGTGCTTAAACTGAAAAATCTGAGACATAATTGTTATTACCAAAATAAGTGCTATCTGGGGCTAATAAATAAGCCTCCATATGAATTGTGAAGGATTAAAGTCAAAATACACAAAATTAAAATGCTTTCCTTTATTTAAATGGAAAGGGTATGATGAAAGGAAACACATAAAATATAGGGGGTGTTATTTTTTTTTTTTTTACATTTAAAAAGTGTTAGTGAGAATTAAGAAGTGATTCAACTTCCTACAGAGGTAGTCTGAATTAGAACATGTTAGTGAAAGGAGAACCTGATGCACTTTTTTGCAATTGTGCAACCGCTCATTGAGTGTCTTCAGTGTTCTCATCACTTTGCTGGGTACCCAGGAGGATGCAGAGCAATGGACACAACCCCTGATGAAGACAGACGCAGAAACACAGAACAGTAACAGCTATTAAGGCCTATTAGCCACCAGGCCACGTTATGCCCTATCACATTTAATTCTCACCAAAACTTGAATGAGGCTATTGAGGCCTAGAAGCCACATGGTAAGAATGGAAGGCAGAGTTTATCATAGCAACAAGGCAAAACAATGGTAAGTACCCATGGGGAAAGTGCTCTGGGAATACAGAGGAGGAGCCATCCCAGTGGCGGAAGAGGTCATTGTTTTATTCATTTGGTTCATTAGTTTGAACTTGGGAGTATATGTAAGAATTCTCCCCATATGCACTCACTCCCATACCCTTCCTCATTTCTTATTTCTCCAAATAACACCACCCGCCCCAACATCCTTCCTCTACCCTCCAAAACAATGACTTTCTAGATCCTGAGAATGGAGGAAAGGTTGGTGCATCCTGGAACAAAATGGGTCTTGGTCTGGTTTGTAGACAACTTTTCCTTGTTTTTATTTGTTTACAGCTTCATTACCAGCAGGCCACTGATTAAAAATGGCCCGAATTTTATATTGTCATCGAATTCATTGATATGTAGATGTGTGTGTTGTGTATATATGTACACGCACGTTTATCCATGCGTAAATGCACAAAAGAATGTTTCTTTAATTAGTTCTTTCTGATGAAAAACGGTGTTACACAGTCAAATCTAGAGATTGAGCAACACAAAACTGGAAACCAACCAGTACTGTGCTTTTACATGAATGGCAAAGAGGCTTTGTCTGAACTTAACCAAGGAGCCGTGCCCAGGGGAAAAATAAAGTAACCAAGCTCTCCCTGCCAGGTCAGATCAGCAGCCTGCAGAGAACCAGTGGGGGCCATTGAGGTCCTGATGGACAGATAGTTCAGTAAATAAAGTTCTAAGAGTCCCCATAATTTCATCTCTGCAAATTCTGAATTGACAAAAGTCATTCATATGTTTTATCATAAATTTGATCCCGATTCAATTTTTTCTACGCAATATTTAGTCTACACAGTATAGAATTTGTTGTCACATCCTACCAAAGTTCTGGAATTCCTTTAATGGGAGAAATTGCAAATTTTGACATTTAATTCTTACTCAAAATCAAAGAGAAAAAAAAAAAACCTTACGTATAAAAAAAGTTCAGTCCATAAAAGATATAAATACCTTTAAACCATGAAAAAGAGTGAATGGCCCTGACTGGCGTGGCTCAGCTGGTTGGGTATCTTCCCGCAAAGGGAAAGGTCACCAGTTTGATTCCCATGCCTGGCTTGTGGGGTTCGGCCCTGCAACCGATTGCTGTTTCTCTCCCACATCGATGTCTCTCTTCCTCTCCTTCCTTTCCCCTCCCTGTAAAAAATAAAATTTAAAAACATTATAAAAACAGTGAATGGTCTGGTCTTAACAAAAAAAATGAGACATCTTCCTTTCACTGCACCAGCTTCTGTGGAAGTGGCCAGTGGTGCCCGAGATCTACATGATAGCTTATGATTCTGTTTTTGCTTATCCTAATTATTTTATATTTTTGTAGAAACAAAAGTTTGAAACTAAAACCAGGTGACTCTCACTTGTTCACTTCTTCACTAAAATTTTTAATTACTTTTACTTGTATAAGAAATATGGTTGTTGTATATGTTTTAAATGTACATGTAATGAATTATTAAGAAAATCAAAACAAATTGTAAAGGAAACCACAATTAACATCTTTGGTATGCATCTTTCCAAATCTTCTTCTATGCACTAGAGAACAATATAGAAATATGTATCATTAGTTTTCCAATAATATGATCACAGAAATTATGTCAATTAATACATGAGTCCCTGCATAATATTGTTTTAATGTACAAACCATAATTTATTAAACTAGCCATTTTTAGACATTTACTTTTCTCCCACTTTATTGCTGTTATTTATTTCTCTATTATCTAAGTTGCTATGTTGCTAGTCTTAACACATATTCCTAATTATTTTCTCAAAATATATTCTTGTGAATGAAACTGCTGATTGAAAAGATATACACATATTTGAGAACTTTGACCTGTCTTGCCAAACTGATCTCCTTTTAATCAGTCAACAAATATCTATCAAGAGCCTACGGTACCAGAGTCTGGGTTACATGGGGAGTAAAATAGATAGAGTCCTTGCCTTTACAAAACTACCATCTAGACAGAGGGAGACATTAAGGAAATCCCCAACCATAACAGATCACAAGGGAAAAGACCAGGGCGCCACGAGAAGACAAAAGGCAGGGCTACCCTCGGCGGGGCTGGAGGAGGCACGCCAAGGAAGTCTCACTGTGACATTGCAGCTGAGACCCATAGGTGAGGAGTGGAGGGACCAGCATTCTGAGAGAGGGACTAGCAAAGTATGCAGGTCTGGAGAGAAGAACTCCTCCAAGGAACTGAAGAAGTTGTGGCGCTGGGTGGAGGGAGTTCAGGCAGGGGCCAGGCTAATCACAGTGAAAGCTACCATTGAAGGGTTTTAAGCAGAAGAGTCGCATGGTCTGATTTATGGGTTTGTTCTTTTTTTTTTAAGGTTCCCTCTGGCTGCTATAAGCAACATCAGGAGCAAGATCTTTACGAGATTCATTCAGTTGCCGGAAGGTCATTAATGGTGTCCTGGAAGGAAGTAGTGGCAGAAGACACGGAAGGACTTAAGATATTGGTAGGTCAAATCAACAGGCAATTGTGACTCAAGGGAAGAAAAAGGACAGTTTTCCTGAACTCTCATCTATTTTTTATTAAAGATAACAAAATAATTAAACTAATAACCACAATGATAACAAGATAATTAAAATAGAATCTCAATATTTCTTCCATTTGTATTGCATTATTAACCTTTCAATTTTTTTTACTTGTTTATGGGCTATTTGCATTTCTTCTTTTGTGACCTGCCCATAGGGTTTTCTGTCCCCTTTGCTACCAGATTTTTCTTTTTCTTGCTGCATGTTTATATATCAGTTTCCCAGGGCTGCCATAACAAAATACTACAAATTAGGGTGCCTATGACAACAAAAGTTTATTCCTTCACAGTTCTGGAGACTAAAGTCCAAAATCAAGCCGTTGCAGGACCCCACTCCTCCTGAAGTCCCCAGGAGAAGACCTTTCTTTGCCTCTCCAAGTTTCTGGCAACCCAGGTGTTCCTTGGCTCGTAGCTATGTCAATGTCTTCTCCTACCTTTACACAAGGTTCTCCCTGTGTCTGTCTACAGCTCCTTCCCCTACAAGGACACTAGTCATATTGAATTTAGGGCCCATCCTGTCCCAATAGGACCTTGTCTTAACTAATTACATCTGCAATGACTATATTTCCAAATAACATCCTGTTCTGAGGTCCTGATGGTTAGGACTCGCTCATATCTTTCTGGAGGACACAAACAAGTCAACCCATAGTGACTCGTAAGAGATCTTTACATGCTGCAAATATTTTTCTCAGCTTGTCATTTGCCATTTTACCTTGTTTATGAGGTTTGGGACAGTTATATGTGGTTTAGATTTTGTGAATTTAATCTGTTAATTTTTCTTTTATTCAGTAACTGTCTGCTGAGTGTCTATCACTTACCCAAAACTGCCCTTGAGACTGTGGTCCCAAGGGCATGAGACTGGGTCTCTTGCTGCAATAATGCGCATACTCTAGGAGGCAGACAGGTAAATGTAAGTCAGTATGATCACTGCAACGACAGAGATTTGAGCAAAGTCGAGTGGCAAAAATGAGGAAATATCCAGCTGCGTTTGGGCAGTAGGGCAAAGCTGCACAGAAGAGGTCTTTGGGGTGCAGTTGGGGAATGCCAGCCTTCACTAATTGTGCCTCCAACGGAAAGACACTGGTCATGCATAGAGCGGGCTACTCAAAGTGTGACCGGAGGGCCACAGCCTCAGCATGACATGGGAGCTTGCTAGAAATGCAGACTCTCAGGCCTCACCCCAGCCCTACTGATTCAAAGTCTGCATTTAAAAGACATCTCTGGTTGGTTTAGGTCCACACGAACATTGGAGAAGAACATCCCCGTCCTTTTGAAGTTCTTTGCTTGAGTTTACAGTCACAGGCCTCTGTCCCCCATTGTAAGGACAAAATTAGAAACTGCCTGAGAAGATTCACGATGCAAAGGCAAACTTTTAAACTCTTCCCATGTGTTATGTCAAGATGCTGATTAGTACATCAAATGAGCAGCCTTTACCAAATAGCTTCCTAATCCATGGGAAAAAGAGAACCAGTTTGCACATTTCAGGATAAGCTCAGTGAAAGCCAAGGGGACGATTTGCTCTAAGGACGACCCTGGTGTGACCCTGTGATTCAGACCAAAGATAAGCCTCCAAATCCGTGCCCTGGATCAGCTGTTCAAAGGGGATTTGTCTCCTCCTTTATAATTGGTCTCCCGCTTGTATTTTGAGCAGGTGGCTCAGGGAAAAGGGAAACTTTGTTTTATTTGCTTAAGCAGTTGAATAAAGGAAGCGTCCCTTTAAGAAAAGAGACAGGAGCTGTGTTTGGTGTGGTAATTGGGTAGAATAAGTGGGAGGAGGTGGGGGTAGAGCAGTAAGTGATGGGGAGAGAAAATGGAAATAAGAACTGGAAGAAAGAGAACTCTCTCACGGAAGTATAACAGCTGCTGAGTCACTCAAAACCAGTCTTGTTTACTTGAAAGCCAAGTTCAGTTCTGTGATGAAGAGGAAGGAATACAAGGTAGATGACATGCACTCAGGTGTTAGATACTGCAGCCTTCAGATACAGTAAATGTTGCTTAGGAAACATGCAACACGTATGAAGTCAGCCTCCTGGCACTCGGTAGGGTGTGCACTATCTGCTGGCGGAATCTCTTCCTTGGTTAACTCAGTCAAGGGTTTTAGCAGAACAAAGACCAGAGTCTATCTCAATATGTGCAGAAAGATGACAATACATGATGAACAGAGGCATTTAACACCAACAGTGATCTGGGCCACGTTTTCCTACCCGCCTTACATGCGTCCTGCTTACCAAGAATCTGCCTTTGACTTTAGAGGGAACTTAGGAGAATGAATTCATTTCAGTGCAACAAATGCATATTGAGACTTGCTGCCTAGAATGTATTGTTCAGGTCAGGGGCACCACGTACAGCTGGACAGCTGGCCACTGCTCAGCTCCAGGCTCTCTTTAGAGCTGTGCAGTACATGACACACCAGCATACGCAGGGCCCTGGGCCTAGAAAACAATAAGAGGATTCAGTTCTGTACTGAAGAACTGACAATTATATAGACAAAAAGCAGCCAGGAAAAAAAGCATCTAGGAGAAACCTTCAGATTTTTTTATGATTTATGAAAATGAGAACTAGCAGCTTTCAAATCCATTTATTTTCACATAATGTGCACAAACATTGATTTTGGGTTGGTGGGCCATTTTTGAATAATTTTTGTTGGCTCTTTCGAATGTCTGTTACTTTTGAGTTGCCTGTTTAAAATGTATAACCTAGACTTCTATGATTATTTTTAGCTTTCTTGCCAAAGGAGAAATTTTTAGGCAAAAATATTCATGACTAGAACTGTGGAGATAGGGAAGGCTTTGCCACGCAGTAGCCCACAGTGTGACAACTGCACCACTGGATGGTTTTATAAAGGGGAATCTGACTTTCTGATTCAGTCCAATGATGATCAATTGCAGTGTCTCACCTATGGGCATACAAATTTCGATGCAACAAATTTTAAGATTTTGAAAGCTGTTGGTTCCTTCTGAGTATAAATTTATTTTTTAAATAGTTTTAAATTTTTATTCATGAAAATATCATATGCCCCTATTGCACACAGATACAAAATTAATCCAACCCCCATCATAACTCTAAATGTAAGAGTGAAAACTGTAAAACTTCCCTAGAAGACGTGCTCCCTGAAGCGACATATATACTAAAGGTTTCCTAAAAGAAAACATAAGTATAAATCTTCATTACCTTGGATTAGGCAGTGGTTTCTAACAGATAATTCCCAAAGCCAAAATGACAAAAACAAATTGGATTTCATTAAAATTTAATAATTTTGTCCTTTAAGGTATACCATCAAGAAAGGTAAAAAAAAATGGAAGAAAATATTTCAAGTCATATATCTTGTATGTCCCTTACCAGATATATAAAGAACTTCTACAATTCAACAATTAGAGGACAAATAACCCAACTAAAGAATGGGCAAAGCATTTGAATAGATATTTCTCCAAAAAAGATACACAAATTGCCCATAAGTACATGAAAAGATGCTCAATATTAGCAGCCATTAGAGAAATGCAAATCAAAACTACAATGAGATACCACTTTACACGCACTAGGATGGCTTTAATCAAAAAGACGGATAATATTAAGTGCTGTCGGTAAGCATGTGAGACAATTAGAGCCCTCATACAATGCTAGTAAGAGTGCAAGCCACTTGGGGGAACAGACTGGTAGCGCCTCAGAAAGGTTCCTCAAAGGGTTAGACATGGAGTCACCATGACCCATTCCACTCCCAGGTATATACCCAAGATCATTGAAATATAGTATATTTTCATGCAAAAACTCATGCACAAATATTCACATTGCATTATTCACAGTATCCAAGAAATGGATACTACCTACGTGTCCATCAACGGGTGAATCGACAAGATGCAATGTATTCATATAATGGACTATTATTTGACTCTGAAGGCTCTTACATGAAACTTCAGGACACACTCTAAATTAAAACTTTCAAGAAAAGGGCACTTAAACACGGCCAGACAGAAGAATAAAGAGTCATGGTATCTACAACTTAATCTCAGATGGTACAGTCATAATAATAAGGCATAAGTAGGTGGCATCTGAATAAGCAAACATGTCCTGTCCCAACTATAACATAAAAGGGTCCCAGTCCTCAGTCTTGGCTAGTTCAGGTACCAGTATGGAGCGCCGTCCTGCTCCTTCAGCCCAAATTATTCTTGAGTGGTTAATCGATGTCATAAAATTTATTTTTTATACACAAAGACAATGGCTGTAAGGATACCCACAAAACTGGCAAGGGAGGAAGGACAGAGACGTGAAAAAGGGATTTCTACTCTTTACTTCAGGTATTTACAGACATCTTTATTATTGTAATTTACATTAGTATTCATCGTGAGCAGGTACTGGTTTTATAATTTTAAAATGCTGTTCATGTTTCTGGGATGAAATTCCATGATCTCAGTCATTTGTTTTAAAACATTTCGGTGAAGAATAAAGGGAGACTAGGCACATCGGGGTCAGGGGGATGTAAAGTTCAGCCCTGGGGATATGGTCAGTAATGCTGCGATAACTGCACACGGCGCCAGGTGGGCACCGGCTTACCAGGCAGATCACTTGGCAGGTTATGCAAACGTCTGGCCGCTATGCTATAGATTTGAAACTAATACAAAGTTATACTGAAAATAAACTGCAACTTAATTTTTTTAAACAATAAAAGGAAAAAGTAAGCAAATGAAGCAAAATCTTGATAATTATTGAATGTGGGTGATGGGTACATGGCGGTATGATACTCCCTACATTTGTGCATATATGATTGGTTTATAGTAAAGGCCACTGTAGAAAAAAAAATGTTTTTTAAAGGCCACTGTGAAAAAAAAAAACTAGTATTTTTAAGAACAGGAGAATGAGGGAGAAGAAAGTAGCATCCATTCCACCGAATTATATGAACGGTAATTTGCTGTCCTATTTTTGAAAAATACTTGAGGGCATCGAAAAATGTTTACTTGATATCAGAGATTGGCAAATTTTTTTCTATATACGGGTGGAAGACTAAATATTTTAGTCTTTCCAGGGCTATAGTCTGTGCTCTAATTACTCAATTCTCTATACTGTTGTGGGGGAAAAAAACAGTCAAAGACACATGAACGCACACAGCTCTGTTCCAATACAATTTTATCATGGACACTGAAATTAGAGTTACATATAAATTCCACATGTCACAAAATGTTATTCTTTTAATTTTTCTTTTCAACCATTTAAAAATGTAAAACTATTCTTAACCCCTAGGCTTGATGAAAACAGGCTTTGGGCTGGATTTGCCCCCAGACCCCTATTTTGCCCACACCTGCTTTAGACTGTCTGAAAACTCTGTTATATATACGATGCACAAGTATACATATTTTTCTATCAAAAGATACTAGGAGGGATTAAATCCAAATGTGAATAGTGACTATGTCTGGGTGAGAGGGCTATAGGTAATTTTTAATTTTTTCTTCCTTAGGCATTTGCCTAATTTTTTACAACAAACATATACTTCTGAGAAATGTTTTTAAAACAATAATTCATTGTCCACAAGAAAAGGGACAGGAAGACATAACACGGAGATTGCCCATCTGTCCTGAATGTCCTTTGGAGCCCAGATCGAATTAAAAAAAAAAAAAAAAACCTTCTGAAGATTTCCTTCCTGTTCTGGGATTCTGCCTCCTCACACAATCAAATGCCTGTAACACAATTCCTTTCCATTTGAAAAGCAATCCTCTCTCGCTTCACTCTGAAAGTAAATTTCCCAAATTAAGTCCTGTAGGCTGAGGGCCTCCTCCCCCATCTGGGCAAATGTGATTAGCAATCGCATCTGGTGTCTAGGGTACCGGGCCATCTCGCTGCTCTCGCAGCCCGGAGACGTGAAACACAGCATTAAAAAAAAAAAAAAAAAAAAAAAATCCCTGCGGAAGGCCACAAGGGGGCAGAGACCTGCAACCCGCAGAGGAAGCAGGGTGGGCCCCAGAGAGAACATACTCTTTTGTAAACTGCCCTTATACTCTAAATCCCTTTCAGAAACCAAATGAAGAATAGTATAAAGACTTCGATCCAATGGTAATTCACAACATGGAATGTGCATTTTTCTTGGAGCTTGGATAACTAGGGTCCCTCTAAAAGGCCAAGGCAAACTGTTTGGTTTGGTTTGGTTTGGTTTTTACCTCATGGTCCGAAGTAAAGGTAATGGAAAATGAACACATTTTCCTTCTCAAACAGGGAAATTTGTTCTAGCTCACAAGGAACCATCGCTTCTCAAAAATAGTCTTTCTTATTTTTTCATATGTAACAAACATTAACCTGGTCCAGTTTAAGGGGAGAAGATTCCCACTTATTACAACTATCCAATTTTTTTTAAATCTGGGAATCAAATGGAGAAGAATGAAGAATATAGACAAAGAAACCGCAGCTAAATCCGTTTAAACAGGTAAGTTACTCTAATACAGCACGCCTGGTCTTACTGTGCTTCAGCACCTGTTTGACAAACCGAAGGCAAGACCCTCCACCAGCAAAAAGATTACAACCTACGTAATTGCAATACTCACTTTATTACAGTGGAACCAAGCCTGCAATAGCTCTGAGGTATGCCTGTAAAGTATATTAATATTGTTTCCTAAGTGTGATATCGTGATTTATTTACAATAAGAAATACTTATTTGGTCTCGGTCCCTGACTCTGGCACAGAGACCCTAAAAATCTTGGAGTTTCCTAACTGATTAGGGGATCAAGGTGTCTAAGGTCAATGAGGTCATTTTGGGAAAGAACCTGAGGACTGGGCAGGTTGCCCGCCAGCGGATCTAACCAAGTGATTAGCAGGTTGGAACTTTCAAGCCCATCCCCTGCTTTCCAGTTGACTTCAACCGCCCATGGTTAATGATTTAATCAATCTTGCCTATGTAATGAAGTTTCCATAGAACTCCAAAAAGAAGGGGCTTGGGAGAGCTTCCAGGCTGGTGAACTTGTGGAGATGTATGCAGGGTGTTGCTTGGGAGAGGCCCTTTCCCCAACTTTGGCCTACATGTTTGGCTGTTCCTGAGTTACATCCTTTTATAATAAACCAGTGATCTAGAAAGTTAAATGTTTCTCTGAGTTCTATGAGATGCTCTAGCAAATTAATGGAACCTAAAGAGGGGTTCCTAAGAACCTCCAGTGTGTGTGTGTGTAGCACACCTGAAAACCTGGGCTCTTGACTGGCATCTGAAGTGGGGAGATGGGAAGGGAAGGCAGCAATCTTGCAGGACTGATCCCTTAAACTGTAGATTATGGCAGAATTGAGCTGAATTATAAGACATCCAGGAGCAAAGAATGAACAATAGCCAATGGTGACTTTACCTAACAATTGTTCGGCACTAAGTGTCACATATGATACCATGTACTTTTCATGTGTTATTTCATGAGCACCATGAACCTGGGCGCAGACGCAAAAGCTCATCCACCTTACTGTTTCTCTCCTAGCCCCAGTCCTGCTAGACAGCATAGCCCGTCCTCATGCAGGCTTCCACCCGAGAGAGAGGAAGTCTTCATAAGCTTCCTTATGTTACCAAACGTGATTCCTCATAACTATGAACAGACAAGACAGTCAGGCACAATACAAGAGCAAAACACTTGACCTCACTTCTGCCTCCAGCTGTGCCCCATTTTTCAACGTTCCATCACAGAAAGACTCCTAGAAAGTTTCTGTATTTGCTGTCTCCAGTCTCTCTCCCCCATTCTCTCTCTTTTTTTAAGTTAAAAATTTTAAATTGTAATAGATACGCATAAAATTCACTGTCCTAACCGTTTTTAAGTGCATAGTCCAGCGTTGTTAGGCATGTCCGCAACAGCGTGTCACCAGCCTGCGGAGCTCTCTCATCTTCCCAAACGGAAACTCTGAGAGATCAGCTACCCATTTCCCATCTCCTACTCCCCCCAAGCCCCTGGCGACCACCGTTCTACTTTCTGTTTCTACAAGTTTGACTACCCCTGGCACCTCATAAATAGAGTCATGCAATATTTGTTTTGGTTTTTTTGCAGCTGGATTATTTCACTTAACATAATTTCCTCAGGCCTCACCCATCTTGTAGCAGGTGTCACAATTTTCTTCCTTTTTAAGGCTGAATAATATTCCATTGTGATATACAACGGAGCAAAAGTAGGTTTACAGTTGTCCATATTGGAAATAATACAATAATTAATAAATAACACAAAAAATAAACCGTGTTTTATGTACTCCCAACGGCAAACCTACTATCTAGCACCTATATTCCGTTGTGATTTATAAAACATAAATTCCACTGATGCGTTTACCCATAATGGACATTTGTGTTTTAACAAGCCCTGCAGGTGACCCGATACAGACCAGAGTTGAGGACCACTGCTCCAGAAGTTCCAAATGAATTTCGTTGTTGCTGTTGTTTCTTTTTAGACCCCTCCCCTGAAAACCTCCAGTGAGTGGGGCTCGGCCGCTGAAAATGCGAGGAGCTGGAACAGAGTTATCGGGTGAGTCATTTGTAGGTGTTTGTAAAGTGAAAACTATATGCAAATGTTGAATATTTGAGCTAAAAAGGAAGAGGAAAAGCCTTGAGCTCGTATTTTCCTTCAAAGCCAAAAGAGATGGTTTCATTCATATTCTGGAAGATGCACACTTTGGATGGCCTCACTGTAAGAAAGAGGTTCTTATATAAAGTTTTCTCTGCAAAACGTTGTATTTCTCAAAGCTACCTTCCTTCTCTGGGGCCTCCTGTGCAAAATAAATTTAGAAATTGTTTTGCAACAATGACTAACATCAACAATAATACCTATTTTTGTTTTATACTAAAAGGACGTTTTTGTGCCCTGACTGGTGTGGCTCAATGGGCTGGGAATTGTCCCTCAAACTGAAAGGTCGCTGGTTCCATTTCTGGTCAGGGCACATGCCTGGGTTGCAGGCCAGGCAACCAATCAATGTTTCTCTGGCACACCCATGTTTTTCTCCCTCTCTCCCTCCTCTCCCCTCTCTCTCTAGAAATAAATAAAACCTTAAAAGTAAAGAAAGTTTTTAGAGCCTTGTTTAAAATTGTACTCCATCTACTACAAAGATGTGTTACATAGTTGTAGACATAACCTTATGATGTCTGGTACTGCCAGAAAGGTAAATATATATATATGAAAAGAATAAACTTAATAATAATCAGGCAAAGGTGATACTAAAATTTTCTTCCAAGGAATTCCAAATGTTTGCAAATATGAGTTAACCCTTTTGGGGTAACTCCTGCCCAATTATGTTAAGTTGTGATTTTCTGAAATGTTGTTTGGAAAATGTGTGCTCCAAGGAAATAAATTCATTGGAAGAGAAAGCATTGCATTTGCCATAAGAAAAAAGAGAAGACAAATTAGTGTTTCCTTTACCTGGAGGTTAGATGTAAAGAGCACAGACAGGGAGAAGAGGAAGAAGTCAAATTCCTCCAACAACATGTCCATAAATCTCAGCAAAATTTTTCTAGTTCCTCAAGTTGAAACAAGTCAAAATCTGCAAGTAAATTAGCCTTAACTCATGCGTGATGTTATGAGGTACTGAAGCGAAGTCACTAGTGACTTGGTTCCCTTAATCTGATCAAAATTAAAACCCTCCTGACTCCTATCCCTTTTCTTTAAAAAAGAAAAAAAAAAAGGCATTTTCTTGTCAATTTGCTTTGTAGTCCAAAGTCTCTGCTTTCGGTTTCGTTTATTGAATCGTAATAGCTCACATATACTGGGCTGCTTCTCTCAGCCAGACTGAAGGACTTGCTTCCATGATTTCATTCAGTAGTCCCTGCACCCCTTGTGAGTGGGACACATACCCCCTTTGCAAATGAGGCCCCGAGATAAATTTAGAAACTTGCCCAAGATCACTCTGTGGGAATTGATCTAACCATTACCAGGAAGCTAAAAGAGATCAGTCTTCTGCAAAATTCATGTTTCTAGCCAAATCTTTTTATCATTTTTTATTGTTATTCTATTGCAGTTATCCCAATTTTTCCCCTTTGCCCTCCTCCGCCCATCCCACCCCTGCTCCTGTAGTCCATCCCCACACTGTTGTCCATGTCTGTGGGTCATTCATACGTGCTCTTTGACTCGTCCCTTCCCCTTCTTTCCACCTTATGCCCCTCCTTCCACCCCTCTGGTCACTGTCAGTTTGTTCCATGTTTCCATGCCTGTGGCTCTATCTTGTTCATTCATTTATTTTGTTTATTAGATTCCTCTTATAGGTGAAATCATATGGTACTTGTCTTTCACCAACCGGCTTATTTCACGTAGCATAATATTCTCCAGTTCTGTCCATACTGTCGCAGAAGGTAGGAGCTCCTTCTTTCTTTCTGCTGTGTAGCATTCCATTGTGTAAATGTACCATAGTTTTTTGATCCACTCATTTACTGATGGGCACTTAGGCTATTTCCAGCACTTGGCTATTGTAAATAATGCTGCTATGAACATCGGGGTGCATAGGTTCTTTTGAATTGGTGTTTCAGTATTCTAAGGGTATATTCCCAGCAGTGGAATTGCTGGGTCAAAAGACAGTTCCATTTCTAGTTTTTTGAGGAAATTCCACACTATTTTCCACAGTGGCTGCACCAGTCTGCATTCCCACCAACAGTGCACTAGGATTCCCTTTTCTTCACATCCTCACCAGCACTTGTTGTTTGTTGATTTGTTTATGATGGCCATCCTGACAGGCATGAAGTGATATCTCATTGTGGTTCTAATTTGCATCAGCCTGATGGCCAGTGATGTGGAGAATCTTTTCATATGTCTACAGGCCATCTGTATGTCCTCCTTGGAGAAGTATCTATTCAGGTCCTTTGCCCATTTTTTAATTGGATTGTTTTTCTTCCAGGTGTTAAGTCATATGAATTCTTTATGTATTTGGGGGACCAAACCCTCATCCAGTGTATCATTGGCAAGTATGTTCTCCCGTATGGTTGGTTCCCTTTTCATTTCAATGATGGTTTCTTTAGCCATGCAGAAGCTTTTTAGTTTGATGTAGTCCCATTTGTTTATGTTTTTCCTTTATTTCCCTTGCCCCAGAAGATATATCGGCAAATGTATTGCCAAGTGGGATAAAAAATATGGAATGCTTCACAAGTTTGAATTTGCATGTCCTCCTTGCGCAGGGCCATGCTAGTCATTTCTGCAGCGTTCAAATTTTAGCATATGTGCTGCCCAAGTGAGCACCTAACCAAATTTTAAAAAACAAAACCCAAACAAGCCAAACGCTAATGCCCAGAGATGAACTGTCTGGGAAGTATTCACAGAGATGAAGTACATGGTAAATGGAGACTTTAATTCAATTAAAGGGATCAAGTTTGTAAAGAACACCATAGTTCCCAGGAAACCACAGGAAGGCATGTTCCTCACAGAAAAAGAAAGGATGAAGGCAGGATTTTTCCCATGTAATTGCCATGAACCGTGCAAGCCATGAAAGCGATGGTTCTCAAAGTGCGGTCCCTGGAACAGCAGCAGCAGCAGCAGCAGCCCCCGAGAGCTTGTTGGCAAGGACAACCCGGAGGCCCCACGCCAGAGCTATTGCATTACAAACTCCGAGTGAGGCCCAGCGTCCTGCCTTTTATCAAGCCCTGCAGATGATTCTGTTGCAAGCTCCAGTTTGAGAACCACTGCTTTAGAGTTGAACTTCTGAACCGCTAGGCACATTCATCAACTCAGCTATTTCCAGAACAACGTTTACACGTTTAAATCTTGGACCTGCTTACACGCACATTGACATTTAAAAAACTTAAGAATGTTAATCCAATTCAGCTAAGTGTTTTACAAACTAATGCCTAACCTAATGCTTTGACCGATTTGGTTTAAACTAACAACAGCAAACATTCCCAAGGACTGACTACAAGTCAGGTGCCATTCTAAGTGTTTTACAATGATTAATTCATTTAGTCTTCATGGCATCCTATGTATGCCATTCTTACCCTCGTTTTATCAATGAAGACACTGGGTCGGAGAGAGGTGTAGTAACTTGCCCAGGTCCCAGAGTGAGTACTTGACCGCTGAGATTTGAATCCAGGCTGCATAGATACAGAACCCTGTTCATAACAGTGGGACTACCTTGGGGCCAAAATTTTTTTTTTAAATCTATTTGAGAGAGATCTCTAGAAAAAAATTTTACCAAAGAAATTTGAAAATTGGAGAATTTTAATTTTCTCTGTAAAACCAATCTATCTGTAACAGGCAAATTATCAGAGTCCTTCCAAAAATATTATCGTGACACTCAAAGAGTATTCAAGCCCTGGCCAGTGTGGCTCAGTGGTTGGAGCGTTGTTCTATAACCAAAGAGTTGCAGGTTCAATTCCCAACCAGGACACACACCTAAACTGAGGGTTTAATCCCCAGTCCAGGCACCTATGATCCCCAGTCCCAGGAGCATAAAGGAGACAGCTAATCAATGTTTCTCTCTCTCTCTAAAAAAAAAAATAGTCTTCAGAAACTTGAGTTAGTTCCTTGGGACACTTAGAATAGATGTTAGACCTAGGTGATTCTGTGATCTACGGATTTTAAGATTTGATGAGGCTATTTCTGAAGCAATTTCTTGCTCTTCCTCTGTCACCGAATGTTACTACCTTCTTCATCCTATAGCAGTGTGTTTATCCCCAAGTATAACACCATGCCAGAAAGCATATTGCGCCCATAGATCAAATATCCACTCCGTTTGCCATATTTTGGTTTGAAAAGCTTGGCAGTGGGCCCCTCCCTACTCCTTGGAACTGTGAGTTTCTGCCTCATGCTAAGGTCAAATTTGGATATCCTGTACTCCCTGAAACCCGGAAGATTTAGTTGCTATTCCATTGTAAAAGAGATCAGTTTGGGGGAAATTGAGGAAAGACGGGGATACCAGGTGAATGCCAGGCAGAGTGGTACCCAGGAATTTCTAAAGCAACAGTCTCTCTGCTTCCGAGAGCAAGTGTTAAGATTTTGTTCAGTGCAGGAAGGGAAGATACTCCAAGAATAAACTTATTTAAGAGTCTCTTTGTTTTTTACATGATGGGAGTATTTTCTTTGCAAAATCCCACTACTCCATCTGGGACTTTTCAAGCCATATGTCACAAAAGTGATCAGCTTCTTGGAAAGAGGATGATGATAATGCAGGTAATTCGTTGGGATTAGAAAGTAAAAAGGTCCCTGGAGTCACTTGTCTTAGCCTGTTTCCTTCAGCAGATGCTCAGTCCTATGTCCTCCCTCAATGTGGACCTTCTCCAGATCCTCTGTGAGGTCTGTGGAGTCTTCCTATTGCCAATGAAAAACAACACTTTTTCCCCACACGTTGGTAACTGCCAAGTGACTTGACTTTCTATAGCCATTCCTGCTCTTGCTCTGGCCCCAGCTGGAACGCAATCCAAGCATACTATTGTCATGTCCAAAAAGTTTCCCACAAAACCCGCCTCTCAAATCCCAACAAACTGAAGATGTTACTGAAGAGTTCCAGGAAAAGGAAAAGGGGATTTCATGGTACAACCTTCACTAGGATAAGTTAATGAAGACCATCCTAAGTGTCGAGAAGGACTCAGGAATGAGGCAATCTGGCAAAAAACATTCCCAGTGATGGACACAATAACTGCAAGCCCTTGAGGCAGATGAGAGAGAGGGCAGGCATGCTTGAGAAAGAGGAAGAAGATGAATGTGGCTAAAACAGGGCCTCTCAGAGTGCTGTCTGTGACCAGTCTGCCACAAGATGAGGAATTTGGGCCAAAATGTAAATCAAAGTACTACTTTTCAGCAAGAAAGTCTTGCTACCAAAAAAAAAAAAAAAAAAAAAAGCTGAACTTAAAATGTACTTAGGTTCAGCCATTGTTAATATAACGAGAATGGTTTGTGCGACATCCATGTAACCTGGCAGCCAGGAGAGTGGACTGGAATGTGCATGTGTGAACAATGAGAACTGCACCGTACTAGTCAGTGGAGGCGGTACATGACATTGAGTGAGCATGTGTCCTGTGTGGCTGTGGCATTCAAAATGACCGAGTGAGTAGAGCAATGAATCTACATAAAGTTTTGTGTTAAGCTTGAATCTTCCACCACGGAAACTATTCAGATGATTCAGAAGGCTTTCAGGGACAATGCAACGAGTGCAGCACAAATAAAAGTGTGGCACAGATGGTGGAGATCTGTTGAAACTGATCCACATTCCGGGAGGCCTGCAACAAGCAGAACACCTGATGTGTTGAATGTGTACAAGCTGCAATCAACAAAGATTGCCGACTGACAGCGAGAGAACAAGAAACTGATCTGGGGATTCCAAAAACTACTGTGTCTGAGATTTTGACGCAGGTTCTTGGCATGAAACATGTCATGGAAAAATTTGTTTGGTGGCTTCTGCTACCAGAGCACAAGGAACACTGTGCTGCCATTGCTGACGACACTGGGAGAAGCATGTGAGGTCCCAAAGTGCCTTCTGTGAAGGGGACTGAGGTGTCACTGTCCTACGTACAATGTTTCTTTATCTCCTTCAATAAATGTGTCTATTTTTCATATTACACAGTTGGATACTTTCTGGACAGACCTCATAGTTAGTGATGCAACTGATTCCCTAAAGGTACATACTCTTTTTTTGGTTTTGCAGATATATATAAAGAATATTGGAGAAATATAGCTCAAGATTATATAATATGTATAATTATATAACATTAAATATCCCATAATTATAATTTTTGTGGCTTAATAATTTAAAGATACTCTAATATCTTTTATTGCTAAAAAGAAAACATCAAGAAGAAATAATACAATATTTTACAAGTCTTCTACAACCCAATAATCACTATACTTTTATTTTTAAAGACATTCCAGTCTTTGTCCCTGTGCGTGTCTTTATTCCATTTCACTCATCTGGTCCACACACACTTTTGCTTTTGCAGTTAACATCAAATCATAGGCATTTTACATACCTATAAATAGAAATAATAAATGCCATTTTAACAACTACGTGATAGTCAATAGTTAACAATGAACTGAAGCATCTACCTTCAAAAGACACTTATTTCCTTTTGTTTCCCTGTTATAAATAACCTGGCTATGAAAATCAAAGTACATGCTGCTTCTCTTCTTTTGGATTATGTCCTTTAAAAAACTCCCAGAATTGAAATTCCAAGCACAATAATATTTTAAAATATGGGTTGAAAATGCATATTTGCTATATATTTCTTTATTGCAATATGCATATTTAGTCATTTTAAATTTTATCTGCAGGGCTTGTAGTAAAAGACACTTGACACCTTTAAAGGTTTTTTTAGAATTCTAAAGGAGTTGGCATCAACAAATGAACTTATGCAAAATATTTTATTACATATATATTTCTACAATTCAGTTAATGAAATAATTGATAAAATTATTTATCGCAACAATTTCTAAGCAACAGTAGACATTAACATCTGAAATTTTAAGCACTTAAAAAATGCCCTGGCTGGTGTGGCTCGGTGAATTGAGCTCCAACCTGTGAACCAAAAGGTCGCCAGTTCTCTTCCCAGTCAAGGCACATGCCTCAGTTGCAGGCCAGGTCTCCATTTGTGGATATGTGAGAGGCAACCAGTCAATGTTTCTCTTGTACATCAATGTTTCTCTCCCTCTCTTTCTCATTCCTTTCCCCATCTCTTTCTAAAAAATATAAATCAATAAAACCTTGAAAAAATGATATATTCCCTAAATAGCCATTGGTCTTTCTGGAGCTTTCCTGTAACCCTGTCACTTAAAGGCTCCAAGTCACATGTGCCAGTTACCAGAAAACACAAGGAGTTCATCATCGCCAAACCATTATTATATGCAATGTTAAAGGGACTTAAGAAAAAGGAGATCAAAACTACGAATTATATTGCCCTGGCTGGTGTGGCTCAGTGGATTGAGTGTGGGCTGTGAACCAAAGTGTTGCGGTTCGATTCCCAGTTGGGGCATATGCCTGGGTTGGGGGCTGGGTCCCCAGTGGGGTCATGTGAGAGCCAACCACACATTGACGTTTCTCTCCCTCTCTTTCTCCTTCCCTTCCCCTCTCACTAAAAAAAAAAAAAATAAAAAGAAATAAAATACTTAAAAAAAAAAACCCTACGAACTATAAAAGGACAATAAATATGTACCTATCAACAATTGAACCTGAAAAACAAACTAAGCAAACAAGAAGAACAGAGACAGAATTGTGGATACGGAGAGCATTTTGATGGTTGCCAGATGGGAGGGGAGTGTGGGGGAACAAGTAAAGAGGTGAGGAGACTAAGAAGTGCAAAGAGGTAATTACAGAATAGCCATGGGGATGTAAAGTACAAAATAGGAAAGGGAGTAGCCAAAGAACTTACATGCATGACCCATGGACATGAACAGTGGTGTGGAAATTGCCTGAGGAAGTGGTGGGGTGCTGGGTGGGGGGAGTCAAGGGAGGAACTTAGGACAACTGTAATACCATAATCAATAAAATATAATTTTAAAAAATGAAAATAAGCAAAGGATATCAAGAAAGGAAGGAAAGCTCTTTGTTATAGAACAATGCCATCCAATAAATGTAGAAGCAATAATAGAATCGAAAAAAAAAAAAAACCTTTTTCTAGTCCCCAAAGGAATAACTGATTTGGCAAAGATTCCTAATGGATCTTAAAACATGATGAAAAGTGTCACCCCACAGATTCCTAACTAAATCCAAAGAGAAAATGTGCGTTCCCCTTGGAGGAGTCCGTGGTTACCACCTTAATGGAGCGATCAGGTGTGGGAGACCTCATAGTGGGCTGTGTGGGGGCCCACCTCACTCCCAGGGCCCGGGCACTGTAGCCCGGGAGGCCACAGGCCACCACCTGAATCATTACAAGTTGTGAATAAAGCTACCAGCTTTCATAAAGCACATTTTATTCTCACACCTTGACAAATATACCTTTATAATGTGTATCTATGTAAAGCTATAGATCTTATACAGAGATTTTTGGATGACTGAATGCTGGAAAAATATCAAAAACAACTACATTTCATTATTTTGGGGCATGCATGACTTCTGTGTTCACGCGCTGTCATGTGGTAACAAAATAAAGACATACATAATTTTATCATCTGTTTACTCGGATAAATTAATGTTTTTGTCCTTCATTTCAGTAAAATCACCAAGTCATTATAGCAAATAATTTGATATAAATTGTGCCCTGTAAGATGGTGATAATATGAAGAATTAGAAATATAACCCTGGCTGATGTGGCTGAGGGGATTGAATGCCAGCTTGCAATCCAAAAGGATGCTAGTTCAATTCCCGTCAGAGCGCGTACATGGGTGGTGGGCTGGGTCCCCTTTTGGGGGTGTGCGAGAGGCAACCAACTGATATTTCTCCCTCTCTCCCTCCCTTCTCCGCTCTCTAAAAATAAAATAAAACTAAAATCTTTAAAGAGTTAGGAATGTAAAAGTTAATGTGATTAGAAGTATCTAAAATTTGAGTATATTTTATCAAAAAATATGTAAATATAAAATTTAAATATACTTTTCAAAGCTATTGCTTCTCTTCTAAATATTCAAAATAATCTATTAAAAGGCAACTGTAATTGATTACTAACAAACATCAAATTTTAATGAAAAGTATTTAAAGCTGAAGTTATATTTTAATTTTCATGAAAATTTGCTGAAAGCTTATTAAAAGTTTTTATAATAAAATTCTGTGTTTAATATTCATCCAGTTGCATATACTTTATGCATATATAAAAATTATTTAATGTTACAAAATTTACAACTTACAAACACCACATGCATTCATAAGGATTTCCAGAACCTCAAATTCTAACATGAAAAGAACCAAGAAAACAGATGCTTGGCACTATGGAGTGGCAGTACTTTATGATGCAAGAATATTTTACTCTCACACTGAGAAGAATGATTTTTCTTAGTTAACTGGTCCGTTCTCCCAATTAAGTACTTCCACCCTCCCTTCCCCCTCACAAACCAGAGCAGTGCGCCTCTGTCATCGGCAGCAGGCACAGCCCTAACCTTGCAGCACATCCGGTCGGGTCGCGATCACTTTGTTCTGAGGATGAAGCCTGGAAAAACATGTCCCGGCAGCCTGGACGGTGCTAGTGACGCCAGGAGGACCCAGGCCAATGCGTTGAGGAGACTAAACTTTCTACAAGACGATTGCTTGGCTTGGTCTCAAAAGTTAATATGAATGAGAAGTGTGAATAGATTGTTCTAGATCGAGAAACTAAGGATACACATCAATCAAATGCAACAGGTAAAGCTACATCTAAGACTGGTTCCCCAAAGTAAAACATCTTTAAAAAGGTCTGGGACAACTAGGGAAATTCGGATAGGGGCTGGTTATTAGATGATGTTATAAAATTATTGTTAATGTTCATAAGTTGTCATAATGGCATCCCCATGGTTATATCGGACAGTGTTATTTTTAGGAAGTGTATGCTAAACTCTTTAGGGGTAACATGGCTTGATGTTAGCAATTTACTCCCCCTCTTTCTTTTTCATTGTTGTTCAAGTACAGTTTTCTGCCTTTTCCCCCCACCCCTCTCCGCCACCCTAGCAGCAATTTACTTTTAAATAGTTGAGCAAAATATGTTTCTTAACTAGGAGACCAGTGAACATCAACATTACAGTGAATGGATTGTGATAAATAAACCCTGTTACATTACTATTGGTTGTGAAATTGATAAGATACAGAAAGAATAATTTAACAATATCAAAAGCACAAATCCGCAAATCATCATGCAAAAATCTACCCTTGGGAATCTGTCCTACAGACACACTGGTACATGTGCAAAATGATACACAACCATCTGCAGGGAAATGATAAAATTAGTTATAGTACCTTCATACAAAAGAATACTATGTAGAAAAAAAAAGGAAGCTTTTGCCCTGGCTGGTGTGGCTCAGTGGATTGAGCACAGGCCTATGAACCAGGGGGTCGCCAGTTTGATTCCCAGTCAGGGCTCATGCCTGGGTTGCAGGCCAGGTCTCCAGTATGGGGTGCATGAGAGGCAACCACACATTGATGATTCTGTCCCTCTCATTCTCCCTCCCTTCCCTTCTCTCTAAAAATAAATAATAAATAAAATCCTTTTTACAAAAGGAAGCTTTTAAGTTATTTATATGGAAAGGGCTCTAATATCAATTATTAAGTGAAATAAAAGCAAGGCCCTGAGCAGTATTATGGTAAGCTCCTATTTGATTAAGAGAGGGAAAATATTTCTGCATAAACTCTTTTTTGTCAGGATGCATGGGAAGTTGATGACATGGCTGCCTGGGAGGAGGTGACTTAGGTAGCTGGGGACAAAGAAAAGGGGCAGGCTCTTCCCATGTACTTTCTGAATTGTCACCACATGAGTGAATCACTGATTCAAAACAATTTTTAACACTCAACAAAATTAAACAGTGCATACCAACATGAGTGTTTAATAACTGTAATATATAAAGAATTTTATAGGCCAATAAGAAAAAGGGGAAGGTGTGGGAGCAATCAGCCAGTTGGGGAGGATAGGGAGTATTTTATCACTGACTCTTTATAATGCTGGTGCAGATGGACTTTTAGTAGGTTTCATTATTAGTTTTAAATTGTCTGCAGACCATGTACCTCCATAGTGCCTGCACCCAGAGTAGAATTTTTACTGCCCTGCCCTTACTGTGCTAATGCCCCAGTTCACACATGGAGAGGAAGGAAGGGAAGAAAAGGGAAGGGAAGAAAAGGGAAGGGAAGAAAAGGGAAGAAAAGGGAAGAAAAGGGAAGAAAAGGGAAGAAAAGGGAAGGGAAGGGAAGGGAAGGGAAGGGAAGGGAAGGAAGAGGGAAGGGAAGGGAAGGGAAGGGAAGGAAGAGGGAGGTGGAAAGGAAGGAAGAAAAAAGAGAGAAAGAAAGAGAGAGAGAGGAAGAAGAAAATACAGAAAGAAAGAAAGGGAAGATGGAAAGGAGAGGGAGAAAAAGAAATGCCACATTTAAAATATGTTCAACTTTATTACTATCTTTGAAATGCAAATTAAAACATCTATGGAATAACCTTTTTCATCTGGCCAAAAACAATTATTTTTTAAATAGTAACATACCATAACGGCAAGCGAATGAAGAAATGAGAATGCAGATTTTTTACATTTACATTTTTAAATGTTCATTTCCACTGACCTCATAATTCCATTCCTGGAAATTATCTAAAAAAAGTAATCAGAGATGGGAACAAAGGTATTATTCACAAAAGCAAAAATCAAATTATGTTATATCTGCATTATGAGGAGCTATGTAATCTTTCAAAATAATGTTATAAATAATGTTTATTGACTTGGAAATGTTAAGGCAATTAAAACCATATGTAAAGAAAGAAACCATTTTTGTGGTAAATGTTACATAATGTAAGATTTACCATTTTGGCCTGTTTTAAGTGTACAGTTCTGTGGCATTACATTCACATCGTTGTGTAGCCGTCGCCAGAACGATTTTCTTCTTGTAAAACTGAAATTCTATGCCCCTTAAGCAGCATCTGCCCGTTGCCCTTCCCTGCAGCCCCTATAAGCCATTCTACTTGCTGTCTCTATGAATTTGACTATTTAGGTACCTTATATAAGTGGAATCCTACAGTATTTGTCCTGTTGTGATGGGCTTATTTCACTTAACATAATGTTCTCAAGCTTCACCCACAGTGTAGCATGTGTCAGAATTTTCTTCCTTTTATGGCTGAATAATATTCCATTGATTGGATATATCACATTTTGTTTATCCATTCATCAATAGGCACCTGGTTCTACCTTTTGGCTATTGGGAATAATACTACTATGAACATGGTTGTACAAATACCTGTTCGAGTCCCTGCTTTCAAATCTTGAGGGTACATACCCAGAAGTGGAATTGCTGGATCACATGATAATTCTATTTTTAATTTTGGAGGTAGCACCATAGTTTTTCCCACAGCTGCTGCACCATGTTTATTCTCACCAGCAGTTCACAAGGTTCCCAGTCTCCCCATATCTTTGCCAACACTTGTTATTTTCTGTTTTGTTTTTTATTAATAGTCATCCTAATGGGTGAGAAGTAGTATACCACTGGGCTTTCGATTTGCATTCCCTAATGATTAGTGATGTTGGATATCTTTTCATATGCTTATTGGAAAGAAATCACTTTTATAAAATAAATAAATTTTTATATAAAAATCTATTACATAGAGGAGGAAGAAAGAAAATATAAGCATCAAAATATTATCAGTGTGCTGAAATCCTGTCCAGCAAAGATTGCTTCTCTTCCCCAGTAACACCATGAAGGGAGCGTACACCCCCACCCGCTCACATTGGACCTCAGGGACCTTGTGGCCTCCAGTGGAGCATGGACAGAAGTGGCAGCGCACCAGGTCTGAGCCCAGGTCTCAGGGGCATCCCGTGTTCCCACTCTTCCTCTGAGCAGAGGTGTTCCAGGTAACCACTGAGCCTGAGCCACAAAATGACACCTGTAGAACAAACCTGAAGTTGTTCTGTAGCCTGAAACAGAGCTTCCCGAGCTGACCCATAGAACTGTGAGCAAGTCACAATTGCTCATTGTTGAATGCCAGTGAGTTTTTGAGACTGTTTGTTTGTTACACTGAAAGGCTAACTGATACACAGAGGTTATCTCTGGATGGTGAGATCAACAGTGATTTGTTTTTCCTTATTTGTGTTCCCACGTATTTTCCAAATTTTCTACAATAAACACTTGGATTTTAAAAACCCTGAAATATTTCATTCCAAAATACTAAGAGTGGTTATTTCTGTCACTAATGACATATTTAAAAACACTTCTATTTATTTAATTCTGGATTTGTTTCACAATGAATGTACCTTACTTTTATGACCAGAAAAAAAAATAACGGAAGTTTTTGTATTTTATTTTATTTTATTTTACTTATTTTTTTTGCCTGGAACATTGGCCATTCAAGAATCCCAAGAGGGATTCTCAGTTGAGGGGTAGCTCAGTTGATTAGACTGTCATCCCTGTACACCAAGGTTGTGGATTCAATACTCGGTCAGGGCCTATCAAAGAGTCAACCAATAAATGCAGAAGTAAGTGGAATGGCAAATCAATGTTTCTCTCTCTCTCTCAAATCAATAAAAATGAAAAAGAAAAAAAGAATCCCAAAGGAGCTTGCAGGAGTTAGTAGTGAACCCTTGAGAGAAGGAGTCCTTACCGGCAGGCGGGGCTGGGAGTGGGCAGCAGCAGTGACTGCAGATGGGTACTGAGATTTTGAGGGGTGGGGGTATTAGAAATGTTCTAAGATAGCATTATGGCTACGGGTGTGCAACTACGCAAATTTGCTGAAACTCATTAAATTATATCTGGAAAAAGAGTGAATTCTATGGTATATAAATTATACCTCAATAAAATTGTTTAGAAAACATTCTTCTACATGACAATTTTAAAAAGTAGACTTTTGTTTCAATAGCTAGAACCACAGATAAGTCTTCTCCCAATAAAAACACAAACAACAATAAAACAAAAATTAAATATACAAACTCTCATTTAAAAAGTAGAATAATTAAAAGACAAAATTGAATGAGGATGGGAAGCATAGAGTCTTAAAAATAACAACCCTAAATTTAACAGGAACATTTGCCTTTCAATGAGCAAATTGTGGTCTGCCAATTACATTTTGCTGGCTAGGGATCTCAGACAGCCGGTGTGGGCCAGACATGGACATGGTGGGTTAGTGATGGGGTCACGCTGGAAGATGGGTTAGTAGGCAAAAGTATAACAGCATCCAACTTGCTAACAACTGCAGTATGACAGGCGGCTTTCCCCTCCCCCACATCTCCGGGCTAACTAGTCTGCTACTAGTTGAAACTTGAATATAAATAAATTAGTTGAGTAGAAGTACCTTGAAGGGACTTGGGATGTAACCAAACACTCCATGGTTGGTCCAGAAGTTAGCTTATTTAAATTGAAATGATTACAAATTATGTAAACTAGTTTCAAGTACAGTAAAAGCCCTGTGTCCCAGCCCGAAAGTCATAAATCAGCTCCTATGTCTGGAAGTCATCTGCTTGTCAAACCTCTAGGCTAATAACATCTAACTCTTGCAATATGAAAGTTGCCATGACAACTGAGAAGAAAGTTTTGGTCAACAGAATGCAATCCAAAACCAATTTTTTAAAAAACAACCCTTTGAGCAGCTTCTCTAAGCCAAAGGGGACTAGAGTGCGGCACACCCAAAAGGATAGTGTCACACAGGTACGAAATCTGTGGATCACAGGGCAAGAAGCAGAAAACTACATGGTGGGGGCAAGTTGGCAAAGCAGGAAATATGGCCGCCTAACCACCTCTCTTTACCTTGCACACCTCGGACGTACGATGTCCAAGAATGTCCGTTGTTCTGGTCTGACTGAGATAGCTCCAAATTCTTATTCCACATCCAATGAAATGAGCTTGTGTCATTTGACCCAAACACACTAAATAGATACCAGTTTTCAGAAATCCCAGTACTGGAAATAATTGAGCTTTTATCATGACATTTCTTCACCCACTCTAGAGCTAGGATTTGGTTTGACATCAGTTCAAGAGGAAAATGCTTTTGCAAAAATGCTTTCTCTGTGTATGATGGGAATTTCCCGATTTTTTTCTGTTTGTCCTTTACTTTCTTCGCCCAGCGTTGGCCCCTAATTTTCCATCTCCCACTCTCAGCTATGTGGTTCAGGGGAGCTGGTTCCATCCCACATTTCAGGAAGATGCTGTAACTAAGGTTTGACCAAATGATTGGTTCCAGGTTGAACCCATGACCTAAACAGGATGAACACAGTCCACTCTGGACCATTCTCTGAAGGAACTGAAGATTCCCTATAACATCACAGGTCCTCTGCGGTGGGAAGGCACTGTGGCAGACTGCAAGTACCAACCATCGCTGCACAAACAGAACTTGTTTTAACACCCTGCTTCCTACTAGCTGTGTGACCTTGAACAAGTCACTTAATTGCCTAGGGCCTCATTCTCCTCAGCTAAAATTCCTTGGGGGTTTCTGGGAAGATTTTATGAAGGATGCAAATGCAAAGGCATGATATAAATTGCAAAGCCTTGGTGAAGTATAAGACCTTACCTTTTGCCCTCCTAGCAGCCAGAACTAAAACATGTGAAGATGTTCAGGCCTGTGCAGTGCACTGGAAAACAAAGAATGTTATCCAAGGAAGAGAATCTGAAGGCACGAAATGTCAGAGCGAGAAAGGACCTTGGTGGATGTCTGATTCAACCCCCTCATTTCACAGATGAGGAAACTTACTCTATCTCCCCTTGAAAGAGAGGAAATGAGATAAGAACAGCTATTGCAATCATTCAGCCAAGTTCCCCACGTGAAATTAAAGCAGTCAGATAATAAACTATGGCCTCTGAGCTGGAGACCACGCCTGTGTTTGAATAATGTGGATATCTTCCCCCCACCCCCCGAGGTAAACAGCCTCACCTGCAGAGAAATGACAGCTACAGGGGGGAAAAAATGGATTTACCCAATAGTTCATCTCCTCCACACAACTCAGCCTTCTGAGTCCTAAGATGGGAGGAAAAGAACTTTGCTCTTGGAAAAATTGCTGAGCCATGTGCCTGAAATCCTTAACAAATCACAGTGGGGATTTTATTTCATTTTTTTTCATTTTCTCTGTTGGTGAGAACCACTCCTGCCAAGAAATTATTTGCCAAATGGTGACTTCATTTATGATGCCGGCAATCTGATGTTTAACAGCTGACATTTGACTGCTTTTGAAAAATCTGTCCCTTAGCTTACATGGCAACAGAAGTGTTGCAAAAATTGAGATCCATTTTAATGTTCAATAATTTCATGGGGATAAGAGTTCCTGGAAGAAGTCAGTATTTTTAAACATTGTAATAATAAAAAAACACCTAGTACAAGAAGTACTTTATGTATATTAAATAACTTAATCCTCACAACACTTTGAAGAGGTAACTGTTATTTTTATCAAGCACAGGCTTGAAATGAGGCACTGAGAGGTTGAGTAACTTTAAAATCCCCCAGCCAGCAAACAGGAGAGCTGGGATTTGAACCTAGACATCTTGGCTCTGCAGTCTGACTGCATAATTACTCTGCCACATAGACCTTCTTTTGTTAATCTTCTGCATAGAATACCCTATACATTTTTAAAGAAATAACTTCTGTGTGAAATTATAATAAATTAAAACATCTATTCAAATTTATCTTTCTAAAACACTGCTTCAGTCATGGCCAGGTAGCTCAGTTCATTAGAGCATTGTCCCAATATGCCAAGGTTGTGGGTTCAATCCCAGGTCAGGGCACATACAAGATTCAACCAATGAATGCATGAATAAGTGGAACAAAAAATAAAAAAGTAAATACTATTTCAATCACAGTATCAGAAGAAAGCAGAGTGATATGAATGAGAATGAAATCGTTGGAGATTCAATTACATTTGAATTCTGTTTCTGGCTAGTAGCTATTGTGGCCTTGAGCAAGTTGCTGAACCTCCCTGCCTCAGTTTCTTCATCTGTAAAATAGAAATAATAATGAGATTATTTATGTAAAAAGCATAGCCCAGTGTCAGGCACATAGAATATCCTCAATAATTATCGCTCATTATCATTATTATTATCAATGTCATTACTACCCTGTGGATCAGATACCACTCTATGTCTGCTTCAGGTTCTCTCAGCCTGACCTGTCTCTTACTCCAGTCACCCTCCCTTCCCCATCTTCTATCACCGGCAGCCCAGTCTTACACAGGCTCCAGCCTGCTTCTTCCATCTGGTACCCACCAAGGTCTCACCTTAAATCCAGCACCTGCTGCCCTAGGATGCCTGTGTGGACCCCAGGGCATGAGACACCAGAGCAAACTGTTTCACCCCTGAGCGTGTGCAGTGAGCTCTCCAGCAGTCAGAACTGACCCATTTTTCTCCCTTGTCAGAGAACGTATTCGTTTGGCAGGGCTGCGGTAACAAAGCACCACAGACTGTGTGGCTAGAATAACAGAAATGTATGTCTCACTGTTCCGGAGGCTAGAAGTCCAAGGTCACGGTGTCGGCAGGACTGGTTTCTTCTGAGACCTCGTTCCTTGGCTTGGAGGTGGCCACTTTCTTGCTGTGTGCTCACACGGTCTTCTGTGTGTGTGTGCACACATCCCTGGTATCTCTTTGTCAGAATTCCCTCTTCTTAAAAGGACACCAGTCAAATGGATTAGGGTTCACCCTACCTCATTTTAACTTAATTACTTCTTTTTTTTAAAAGATTTTATTTATTTATTTCCAGAGAGAGGAGAAGGGAGGGAGAAAGAGAGGGACAGAAACATCGATCAATGTATGAGAAAAACATCAACTGGTTGCTTCTTGTTCGATCCCAAATGGGGTCCCAGCCCACAACCCAGACATGTGCCCTGACAGGGAATCGAACCAGCAATCTCTTGGTTTGCAGGCTGGCACTCAATCCACTGAGCCACACCAACCAGGCCTCATCACTTCTTTAAAGTCTGTCTATCCAAATGCAGTCACGTTGTGAAATACTGCGGGACATCTCAATTGGGGGGACACAATTCAGTCCACAACAGGGTCCTGAGATGCATTTCATTAGGCTCCTCAGAAGATCCTACGTGATAGAGCTACCAGTTGACCAGAGTGGTGGCCAATTGGGAACACAACCTCCTTTCCTGCTTTGCATCTTTTCCCCTCTTGGGGTCACACTCGCCAATGAAGTCCTTGCTCATAGGCCACAGTGTCAGTTTTGTCTTTCTGGGAATTGGGCCTAATGCGCTTAGTGGAAACTGTAGGTGGTGCCCTACCACAGGACCAACGAGACCTGTCAAATGTGGCCCTCGCAGCCCTCCCTGCCTGGCCTGTACAGGGCTGGGCATGTTCTAGCCAAACCGGACTACTCATTCTCACTTGTCCTCTCAGGACACAAAGTCCTCATCAACAAATGGCAGGGCCAGGTCCCTTCCTCCCCTTCAAATTCCCTGAGAAAGCCGCATTTCACCTGCCTATAAACGTCCTTTATTAACCTTCTGGAGATGAATTATTCTCTCCATGTAATTCTAAATAAATAAATATCCCAGGCTAAATTGGAGAGATTAAAATGTTCCAGATTTGCACAAAAAAAAAAAAAAAAAAAGGAGAAAGAAAACCACAGTACTTCAGAAAGGATCTAAATAAGGACTTGAGAATTATATAGGAAAAGTTAACAGATGTACAGCTGGCCCATCCCAGATTTTAATTAAAACCCATCTTTTATTGGTCAAAACACGACTCGCATGACAGCCAAACCAAGAGAGAGCTGGGTTAACACACACATGCCCTCACACACACATACACAAACACAGGCTTCTTAGCATTCTGTTATTTTATACTGTGTGGAAGCAGCAGGATGTGGGTATAAATGGATTTTGCATGTATTTCTCTTGGCATTAAGGCCATATTTAATGTAGCATCCAGTAAAGTAGAAATTTTAATTAAGTTTATGGTCTGACCATCTGTATTTGTTTGGAATTTTTGTCTCTTCAAAGCAAAAATGTGAACCTGGCTTGAGACCTGGAAAAGTCTTAGGCTGCGACCAAATGCATTATCAACAGCCTGAGAATGTTTGGTCTGAAATATAAGATTCGGAGAGGGGAGCCAATTATCAAAATATCACAAAATACCTGGGTATTAATTATGCAGTCACTAATTTATTCCGACATGCTTCAGGGAAGATAAAAGGGAAATTTTATATATTTTTGAAGGAAAAAGAAAATCTCAGCATCACTAAATTGCCAAAGAATCAATTAAATACATTTGACTTGGTTCTGCGGGGTTTGACGTTCCTTTCCTTTTGATCTTCATTTCTTGCATGTTCTAAATGGAGAAAACGTATGTGCAATCTGTATCCAAATGTTTTAGATAATCATTTAGGCACCTTCTCTTTAAAACAGTAAAAACTCACCAATGTACATTAAATAAGAATAATGGATTTGGCCAACACAAATGATTAAAGAGTATTTGTGCGTACTTGGAAGCAATAACAAAAGGGTCTGTTAAAATACTCTGTTGGTGCAGACATCATATAGACCTGCAGTCTCTAGCCCGCCCTTTGGGATGTGAACTGAGTTGCCTGTAGATTACCTTTTCATTCTCAACGAAGTGTTCTTTAAGTAAATTAGAAGTATAACTCGATGACCAGTTTGAAATGAGAAATCTGAGTAAAAATCTTGAAAAAACCATGGCCCACCTTCCTACTAAAAATTATATGAAGACATAGGAAACAAAAATTTACAATACAGCCCTGGATGGTATGGCTCAGTGGATTGAGTGCTGGCCTCTGAACCAAAGTGTCGCCAGTTCGATTCCCAGTCAGGGCACATGCCTGGGTTGTGGGCCAGGTCCCCAGTAGGGGGCGTGTGAGAGGCAACCACACATTGATGTTTCTCTCCCTCTCTTTCTGCCTCCCTTCCCCTCTCTCTAAGAATAAATAAATAAAATCTTTAAAACAAAATTTACAATACAGAAAACAAGGACCATTAACCCACTGCCCAAATCTGGTAGGTCTTCCCAGTTCTAGAAGATGAGACTGTCTATCTAGGGAGAAACATATTCATTCTTTCAGCACCATGTAGCTCCACAAACACAAGCGCTAGTCCAAGCAGAAATGTAGCAGCTCCGTCCTGTTAGAGGCTGCTGCTTTGCGGGAGCCTCAGGGCCCTGCCTCTCCCACTAAACTCTCCCATTTACCGTATCAAGGAGCTCTCTTCTCTCAAACGTGCCTGTTAGATACATTCATGAGCTTACTCAACAATTATTTATTGTCTGCCTACTATGTGCTATACCATCAAGTAATACAGATGGCCCATCATTAAGCCTCTTCATACCTTCTTTCTTACAGGATCTGCGAATGTTCCTGTATTAACAGATCTTCAATCCAACATAATTGCAATTATGGAAAAGGAGATATCAGGATATGCACTGAAAGGTTAAGGTAAGGGATTGTAACTCTGGGCAGTGGACTTCATAGGGTTAGAAGATATTTTAAAACCAGATTTTTAGGAAACCAGCATAGGTAATTTTATGTATACTATGTAATTACAACTATATAAAATATCTACATCAAAAATATATCAGGATGTATTTCTAAGAGACTACCGATATTTTTCCCTATTTATGTTTATTTCCATATTTTCAATAAGAGGCTGTATTACATCTGTAATGGAAAATTTTCATCCTAAATTAAAATGAGATGGTGAGTGATCTGTGCTTGCTGAAAGAGAGCCTTGTGGATGCCAAAAAAGTAATTGCTAATTATAAACAATTCTCATGTTCATCAAAAATGATCAGGCAGTTTCTACTTCTAGTAGAAGCCAAGGATTTTAGCTGGAAAAAGCAGAATTTATCTTATAATACTTTAGCATTCAAGCTGCTCATGTAAGGTCGTCAAGAGCATTGGTAAAAATTTGTACTGAGCTGGTCCAGATTGAGAAAGGGTTTTCAGTAGGGGGAAGAGGAGCAGATCATCCCTTGCAGTCTCAAGAGGGGTTCAATGGCCAGATCTTTCCAGGTCCAGAGCAAATCCTGACAGGTACTCAGAAGGCGTGCTGGCCCTTTTTGTAAACCGCCTCATGCAACACAGTCCAGTTTGGACATCAGCTCATTTCTTAATTTCTCACAGACCTCAGGGTTTAAAGTTAGAAGGAGAGCCCCGTGGAGGTAGGATGCTTGTCTGCCAAGCTCACTGTTATGTCTTAGAACATGGTGTTGGCACAGTATTTGGGAGTTAAAAAATCTGCCAGGTGTGCCCGTCTTCACTGAAGGAATGGAATTAACAAAAAGGAGCAAGTGAAAAATCAAAGCAAAACCCTTTTATCTGAGTCACACAAAGCACCCCTCCAAAGCGCTGCCTGCTAGGTCTGTGTCCTTCCTCCCTGGCCTGCAGCCACCGTTCTGCAATGGTTAGTGCCTTCCCCAACAAGAGCAAAAACCTTAGACCGGTTTTCTTCTCCCAGGGCCCAGGCCCCAGTCAACTCTTGAACAAGGACTTTGCAGTTCAGGGTCTTCCGCCCTCCAGGATGGCTGACCTGACTGTCCATCCAAGGAGCCCTGACCTACAGGAAGATCTCACTCCTATTGCCAACAGGACAATGCATTAGGATCCAAGGTGACAATGGCACCGTTTCTAAAGCATGGGGCCTTGGGTCTGCTGTAACACTAGAGGGAGTCGCACATAAAAACAAAAAGTGTTGGATTGTGGCACGTCTGTTCCCATCCCTCTGCTGGCTTTCCACGTGCAAAGAAAAGCTGGGCTTCCTGGTCCCGCCGCTCCTGCCCACGTCTGAGCCAGCTCCCCTGAGTTACTATTTGGTAACTCTTTGGGAAGCAAACTCTCATCCAGACTCATAGGAGTCTAAAGCTATATTAAGGACACAGAAACATTTCCTTAAAGCGGTGCCATCTCTCTCGCAATAAAGACGGCCTTTTATTTTACCTAGCCGATCAATTTCACTTTCATTGTCTTCAGTCTTTCCATTCCTGAAAAGGAGATTTGCTTGTCCTTTGAATTACCAAAAGGCTCTTTGAAGAGACTTTTCCAAAACAGTATATTCTCAAAATGAAAATCAAGGTGCACTTTCTCCAGTGATATTTCTCAAAGTTGTCCACAGCCGTCCCGGCTCAGAATGACATTTAGTGCTTTTTAACGATACAGATTCCCTGAGACCTGCCCAAAATCTGCTGGACCCAAATCTCTCAGGACTGGGCCCCAGACTTTGCATTTAAAAACAAGTTTCCTGAGGAAAGAATATATGTGGCTCACTGATATGTCTTCAGTTAATACATGATAAATAAATCAACATATAAAGGGAATTTCCTGAGTAATATTAATGCAAACTAATGTATAAAAACCACTGCTTTACTCTAGAAAAATACATTGAAAGTGACAAAAAGAAAGCGGTCTGCTCTTCCTACCCCATATTCCGTGTTTTTCCATCAGTATGTCAAATTACCCGAGTTCAAATTCAATCAAGAACCCTGCTCTATCCTGGCGTGGTACTGATGGGAAAGGGGGGAAGGAAGGGCTCTTATGCAGAATTCACAACCACCATTGTGATCTGACTCCAAAAGCATAACAGCCTGAGCCAGCATTTATTGAGAGTGTTAATTACAGCGGTCCATGTGCTCCACAGACATTATCATCCTTAATCCACAGCACAAAACAATCAAGTCTTATAGAATAGATGTCCTTATCCCCATTTTGTCTTCAAGAAACTGGCACTCAGAAAGAATTTAAACCTAGGTGTGTTTTGTCATCCTAAATTTGAGCTTTTCCTGCTGAGACCTGGTGCCCGAGCCCATCCCCTGGCAAGTTTGGTACTAGTTTTCCCTTCCGTCATTCTGCCCAAATGTATTCTGTATGCTCACCAGTACTTTAAACTACTTATTTAGCACTATCTCTTTGACTTAAGTTTTGTCTTCTGCTAAAAGTTATGTTTCTCTTCAGGCACTAATATCGGATTGGCTACGGAAAACCTTTTGATAAGGAATGGGTGGCCCAAGTGTGAGAGCTTGGGCACCAACTGGGGAAGGAGGCCTCTCCCCACTGTGCAAAGGAAGAGGGCACCAACGGCAGGGAGCTGTGGCCCTCATGATTTTGCCCAGGACCAGCTTGCCCTGCAAGCCCAGACTGACCTCTTCGGTTCCACAGTCACTGACAACTGTCCTGTTTTGCTAACAGCTGAGCTTTCAGAAGGTCTCTGTGTATTGGGTACACTGCATGTATGAAAATGAGGGTGATAGTAACCACCTGGAGAGAGACTAGGAATACAGTTGAGATCAATTAAAATTTTATGTTATTTATGCTACTTCTTTATTGTTTTCTATGATAAAAATGGATGCATGTGGGTCGAGGTTCAATCTGGCAAATTCTTTTTTTTTTCCTCCTTTTTTTTTTTTTAAATCAGTATGGGGTTGCCTCTCATGCATCCCTGCTGGGAACTGGCCTGCAACCCAGGCATGTGCCCCGACTGGAAATTGAACTGCGATCCCTTGGTTCGCAGGCTTGAGCTCAATCCACAGAGCTACACCAGCCAGGGCCAAGCTGGCAAATTCTTAAAGGTTAAGCCCATACCAGGCCCTTTGTTGTTCAAAATGGAAATGATTCCAGCGAGATTAACATTGGAGAAGGCAAGGGAAGCCCGGGAAGATCATGTAAAAACATGGGGATCTGTTTATTAGTTTCATTATCTTCACTGGAGTACAGGTTTTAATTGCAAGCTCCGTGAGGTCACAGATGGTATCTGTGTGGCGCAGTGCGTCACCTCTGGCACCTAGCACTGCAACTAGAACAAAGAAAGTCTTCAGTAACAATTTGTGAGGGATGTTGAATTTGACGCCTTTCAGAAAAATCTTTGTTGGCTTTGTTGCAGTGACTTTGTATTTTCTAATCATTTACCGAGCGATAGAATCGAATGTTATAATAGTAACTTAAGTTGTTAAATACCAGAGCCCATATGCAAGTTATTAAACATTCTTTTTTGCCATTAAAGCTCTGACAAGAAAAATGGAGTAAAACAAAATTAGGATCGATTAGAATAGTATTAAAAAGTCAAGTAAGTTCGAATTCAGAAATATCACAACAGTGTTTGTTTGTTTTATTTCTCTCTCCTGTTGCTCCAGAATGATACTACTTTGCTCTAGGAAGAATGAATCATTTGTCAGCTGCATTATACTCTCTTCCAAATGAAATAGCTATGTAGGGTGGATTTATAGACAAAAGCCTTCTTGAGTCTAGAGACATGCTAGGATAACATATTTCAAACTGGTGATTAATAACAGTTATGGCAATGTGTTACTTAAGTTTTAAAGTCTAAAAATCAATCCCTCGGTTGCTACAAGTTTGTTTTTATGGATCATAAATATCAAAGAATATATTATTTATTTAGGTACAGCTCTTATTAAATAAAATGGCTTTGTTTTGTTTTCAAAAGTATGTACTATTGAGGGCTATTGGACATAGAGTCATAAGCAATCTATCTAGTTCTTTATTGTGGTTTATGCTAATCCTACAAGAATCATTGATACTTCCATATTAGAATGAAAGAATCGTAGAACAATGAAGTTAGAAAAGACTTCAAAAGATTATAAGGTATGGGTTTTGTTGATAAACATATTATGGGCTAGGCAATATGGTAAAAAGTCTTAAAAATATGCATGCTCTCTGACCCAGTAATTCTACTTCAAGGAAGGTATCATAAATGTTTACACAATATATGTATAAACATGCACATCATGTATTTATAATGGCATGATGTACAACAGCAGAAGATTAGTAAAATATGGTCTATCTAATAATTTGCAACCATGGAAGTCATATCTGCTGACACAGAAAATGTTTACCATTGTCAAGAGACCAAAAGCTGAGGAGGAGAAAGAGTATGGCTGCCTCGATGCCCTTTTGGTGAGTTCAAAGCTGTGGTTTTATGTGTGTGCATGCAAATGGGCATGCACACACACATGGAAAAAGAACTTTCTAAACATGAGTAGTACTTGGATTGGATATTTCTTGTCCCTCCCACCTTCTTAGTCAGCCTTTGACTTCAGTCCTTGCTGTGAAACCAGGTGAGCAGTTGAAACCTGAAAGCACTTTGCTGCCTCTGAGAAAATGTTTTCTCAGCTTTGTGAGTCATCTCTAGAAACCCTCTCAGCCTTCTGAGGTCTGTGCAGATTTGGAAGAAGAGGGTATTCATGCCCCAAGAGGTGACCCTTGACCAAGAGGCAATGGAGCCAACGGATAAAGAGTTCAAGTGGTATGCTGGCAAATGTTTGTTATTGAGCTCTCAGTCAAAAAGAGCCCTGATTTGTAGTATTCACCAATTTCCAGGATATGAATACTTCCACCACAGTCAAGCCATCAACTGGATCTACTGGACACAAAGTTGACAAGACAGGCACAATAGGCTGTGCCAAGCTCAGACAAGCAGGCTCCGACATACCACTGAATAATACCTCTTTAATCTCTTAAGTGGACAATCTAAAGCACACTCTATACATCTTTTCTCCTCAGATGGTACCCAGTGAACTTGAGCAATACTTGCCCAGAGTGGTGAACAATTTGATAATTCATCTTTGAACTGCCCTTCTGTCCTTCCCCATTTTCCTCTCTTCAGTCCTTCACTCTTGTTCCCTGGGATCACTTCCCAAAAGAACCAACTTGCATGTGAACCCTTATCTAAGGCTCCTTCTGGGGAAATCCAAGCAAAAACATGTTATTTTGAGAAATGACAATGCTGAATAATTTGGATTATTTTTATTTGTGTTTTCAATGTCCTTAATTTCTTGCAGCTGACACATCACTTCAGTGTAAAGGAAAACACGTGTTTCATTTAAAATAACTGTTTAAAGGAAAATAAGCATTACATTTTAAAACCGTGAGTAAAGTCTACATGTCATACTAAAATACCTGGTAAATTTGAAAACATTATACATTTTAGGAAGATTTTGCTGTCTCCAGGGCTCACATCTATTGTTTTCTGTGCCAGCTGGGCCTGTCTTCCTCATAAGTGCAGTGCACTTATGAGATTGGTCCTTAGAAAGGGGAAAGAAAGAAGGATATGACTAGAAATGTAAGAATTAATAGAAAAGATAAACTTTCTTCTCTTTTCTGTTGACTTATTTTTCTTTAATCCCACTAAGGGTCACTATAGATATTAAAGGACAACAAAAATAATAATTATAGATGAGAAAACTATGATTCACAATAATTAGTGATGAGAAAAAGAATGTTGGCATACCATTCACATTTAGAAAAATAATCCCTAGATATTTCTGAGTTTTTAAGACTTGTCAGTTGACAAGGAGGCAATAACACTATCATTATTTTCAGGAAATATTTTATTCTGAGAAAACCTCTGCAGAAAAAACAATCTCATAGTAAAAAGAGAATTTAGTACAGCATCCAGATGTAAAGGAAACGTATGAAAATATATAGATATTAGAAGTGGCAGGGGAATATATAATAGATACAATATTTTTACCACAATATAAAAAACACACATATAATTGTGTTAACCCCAACAAGGAATGTGTGGGAACCACACATTTATTACTGTCTTAGTAATAAAAATGATGTATTCAGTGATTAAAAAGAATCCCTTTTATAAAATATATTACTCATACGTAGAATATTGCACCATTTTACGGAGGGATGAGTCTTAGGAAAAAGGAGCTACTCGCAGGTGATGGGACTTGGAGTCCTTTCCCCAAGTCCCATTTCACCCATGATGAGGCCAAGCCCCCAACAGTTACACTAAAGGGCTTCAGAGAACCTTCTCAGCTTCTCTCCCATTTGCTTTGTCTGGAGTGTCCAGGGTGTGTATTGCATAGCCATACATATACATACACATATTGGAGGGCTGTCCAGAAAGTATCCAGCCATGTACTATGAAAGGTAAAGACATTTATTGAAGAAGACACAAGATACAAAAAAAAAAATTGTACAAAGAACAATGCTGCCTCAGTCGCCTTCAAAGTAGGCACCTTGGGACCTTACACAGTTCTCCCAATCACCATCAGCTGCCCCATCATTTCTTCCTGAAATCTCTTCCCATTCAAAGGTGATTTTAGTTTAAGGAAAAGGCAAAAGTCACAGGGCATCAAATCTGAGCTGTAGAGGGGCTGAGTCACCTGAATGATTTGATGTTTTGCCAAAAAGCTGCATGAGATGTGATGCGTGAGTGGGCACGTTGTGATGAAGCTGCCAATCATCAGTTGCAGATAGCTGCAGCCTTCTGAAGCACCTGGATAGTATCTGGGAGGAGTGTTCAAGCTTAATGCAAAATATGATGGAAATTCATTGCTCTACTTGCTCAGACATTGAGATGGTCACACAGTACACATACTCACTCAACGTGTCTACCACCCCCACTGACTAGTCCAGTGAAGTCGTCATTGTTCACACATATGCACATTCCAGCCCACTCTCCTTGGCTGCCAGGTTACATTGATGTCGTGCAAACCATTCTCATTATGTTAACAATGGCTGGACTTTTTCCGGACAGACCTCGTATATTCATACACACACAAAAATACATACATGCATACATATAAAACCATAACTATGGGGAGAAATACACCTGAAAGTTTTTTTTTTAATATTTGAAGTGGATTTATTGTGATATTTATTTTCTTCTTTATCAAGTTTTCCATTTTCTACAATAAGGCTGTATTTTATATAACTTCCATAATCAAAAGTAGAATTTGTAAGTAGACGCAGATGGGATAAAGCACTTTTAGACCCTCGGATGCCTGGGCCTAAATTCTCCCCAGGGCGCCTGTTTGGCTGCCCATCTGGTGGCGGTCATCCAGATTCAGTCGTCAGGTGTGAGGCACTTGGGGAGCACTTCATAAATCCAGCCTGTTTCAGCAACAGCCCTTGTCACAGCAGGGACGCTTCAAAGTGACATAGCTAAAGTGAGAGTATGACTTAGCAACATCTTGGAGGTCGAGGGGCTTAAGTCACAGGGTTATTTGGTAAGATTTTAGAGAAGGGGGAAGGGAGGGAAGAAGAGAGGGAAAGAAAGACTGCTGATCCATCGTCTGTCGCATGTGCCCCAGTCAAGGCCTGGGCCGCTACCCTGGCATGTACCCTGACCAAGAGTCGAGCCAGCAACCTTTCGCCTCTTGGCTTATGGGACATCACCCAACCAACTGAGCTATACCAGTCAGGGCTTAAGACACAGTTTTGATGACAGAGTGTGGATTTTCTCTTGGGCAACTGGTTTATCAGGTGCTGGGTTTTCCCCCTCTTTTCTCTGGCCTTGAAGAAGCTCAGTGGCATTTTGACACATCTTTTCCAACTCCATATGACCCTAAAGTACATACATTTTGGGAATCACTTCATTTGCTGGCTCATACATTCTCTTTGACCTGATTATCTTCTTTTAAAAATTTTACTTGGCTCTGTTCTATTGTAGTTTATGTCTCTATAGAATTTGACTGAAATCATTTTTTGGAAGAGAAGACACAAAAATTAAATAGACTAAACAGAGTCGGGAACACGATGTGTTCACCCAGGGCCTTCTCAGGAATTGTGAGCTTGCCGAGCAGCACAGCTCGGCCCGGGGAAAGAATTCTGTGGGAAGGGGAAGGCCCACTGCGGAGGGTTTGCTTTCTTCTTCAAAATTTTTTGGAACTTCCTCTTGTCTTGATTTCCCTTACTTGTAAGAGTCATACATACTACCTACCATAAAATTAGTATATGTAATGAGGTCCACCCATTTTATAAACATTTCATGAGAACTTAGAATGTATTTGTAGAGTAGAGAGCTATGTTAAATCCTCAAATTCTTTCATCTAAAACCCACCTTCTCTGAGTTACTTCTAGGTAATTTCTTTTAAGACTTGCTATCAAGATATTTATAGCAGTGTTATTTATAATGTCAAAATTTTTGATATGACATATTTATTCAACTATAAGAAGCCAGGATAGTTTCTTAAATATAATTTTAAAATTATAAATATTAAGATGATGCAGAAATATGAAAAAGAATATGTGTAATGAAAACAAAAGAAAATGTAAAACAAAATTAGTTTTGATTTGACTGCGCATGAATTTAAATGGCTGAGTTTGAGGTAGAGTTATAAGAATATTTTTGGAGTATAATGGGTAGAAAAAAATTAAATGATTATTATTAATATCAAATCATTAGTTATTTGAACCTTTAGGTTCAGAACTTCAGGCAGACTTTAACTAATGCAGGTATTTGTCCCCATAAAGGTGTTCAAACCATAAATTCTCCATCAATGGCTCTAATGATCACTTGAGAAGATTTCAAGGTAAATTATCACTAAATGAAAAACTCAGGACAGCTTCTCATACAGTTTTAATATCTTTTAGTCTTATTGTGGCTTTTGCAGAAATTAGTTGTTTTTGTTTTATCTTGTTTTGGTTTTCCAAGAGTTCATTTCCCTTTGATTGCTTATTCTTTACACCTTATTCTTTAGGGTAATTTTATGTTTATGGCAAAATAATCATTTCCATCGCAACCAAGGAGAGGATTATGATTTCAGGAAAGAAATAATGGCCAAATATATGATGATATAAGATGATTTGACTTTGAGTGGTGGGAAGAGAATGCAATACAGAGATCATGTATCATAGAATTGTATACTTGAAACCTATATAATCTTATTAACCAAGGTCACCCAAATCAGTTTAATTTAAAAATAAAATGGGAGCAGATGAATAGTGAAAATAGTCATGACTGTTATTCTCAACAAGAATGGGAGAATTATCGGGATGAGAAAGTATGCTATAGGTTTTTCAGAATCGTTTCAGCCTTAAAGAAAACTATTTCAGCTTAGTTTTCCAGGAGATATCAGGTCCTCTAAGAGGCAGCCACAGAGCCCTGTATGCATAAAAGAGGTGGGGTGGGTGGAGGGAAGCCTGATAAAATCTTCACAATCATCAGTAGTCAATAAACTGATAGACAAGAGTCTCCACTACTGTGCACTGGGCAGCAATATATAGGCGTAAATAAGCACACTGCAGGGGCAGAGCTGAACTACTTTTTCTTTAAATTTAGTTTTTCCTAGAAGAAAAGGAATTCATGGCGGGTAGGATAGGGAAAAGCAAGCCACTTGAAGATTTGGTTTAAAGGAAGTAAAGATTAATTTGGTCTGTACTTTTTTTAGTAAAAAATATTCAGGATAAATCAAACATCCAAAATAGTGTTGGAGGAATGTACTTGCATCACCTGTATTTTAGAACAAGTATCACATAATAAGATGGTTAATAACATGACGTGGAGGCATCTCTAGATGAATGGCACTTTAATGTACAGCAATTATTTGCTCTCATGTCACTCTGCTACACTTGACAACTATGTGGTCAGCTGCCTCAGCCAGCCAGCCACATGTGGTTGGACAATACTGATGTAAGAGTGACCAATGGAAGACCAGGAAATGTTTGGTTTTTTATTGTGGCATAATTTTCCAATGTTGCAATGCATGTATCTGAAGTGTACAATTCAAGGAGTCTGAAATGAGTAAGTCTATGTAATCAACAACTAAATCAAAGTGGACATTTCCATCCCCCAGAAAGTTCCCTTATGCCCCTCACCCCTACGGAGGCAATCACCACGCAGTCTGTCTTCACCTTAGGTGACTTTTGCCTGTTCAAAAACATCGTATGAACAGAATTGTACAGTATATATTATTTTGCATCTAGCTTCTTTGGCTCACTAGGTTTTTGAGATTCATCTACATGGTTGCATTATTGGCAATTCTTTCTTTTTCATTGCTGAGTAGTATTCCATTGTATAGATGGGATATTTTAATGTATGCATGCTGATTGATCATTTGTGACCACTCTTTGTAATATAAATTCTAGATCACAAGGCCCCCTGCTTAGATGACCTATACTTCTTCTCTCATCTGATTACCAATATTTTACACATCTAAGCATTAAAATGATATCACAACTCTATAATTTGGACTTACAGTAAAAGTCAAATTGAAGGAATTGTTTTAAAGCAATGAGCTTCATTACTTTTATGTTTATACACACACTGCTAGCTACCCTCAGTGCAAAGAGAGATTTGCTTCTCAGGATGGCTTTGATGCATCTGGAGAGATTTTAATTAGCATATCAATTTATTCAGGGCAACCATGGGACAAATTTTGTGGAGCAGGCAAAATATGATTTGGAAGCCCACCCCTCGTGCCCCTTGTCATTGCCCCCTTCTTCCTTCACAGGGCCTTTTACCTCGTGCCCACCCCAGGACCACTATCCCAGCTCTGGTCTCACATGGCCTTGATCACAGCTGGCTATGACAGATGGAAATGGGTTCTAATAAGTTTATTCTAGGGGTTAGATACTGAGGGCTTTATGGGGTTTTCCCTGAAAGCGGGAATTTACATTTAAAGGAAAATTCCTGGAAAGTGATGTCCAGAATACAGAACATAATAAGTGTTATCTTTATTCCCTTGAAGAACCAAAGTTGTGAGACTTTAAAAGTAAAATTAGAGGGTGAGAAAGGTCTTCAGAGCCAGAGGCATGTCATAGAATCCATCTGGACTCCGCTGCACTCAATGACTCTGTCATCGTGGAATTGCCAGCAACCATCTTGCTGTTACATAAAAACAATCATAAGGGCGAACTAAGACACAGACAGGGCGCAGCCTGCAAAATCATCTGGACCCTGGGTTCAGGCATTCCTTGGCCTCTCTTTATTAAAGCCCCAGTTATATCTATGTGTGGTCCTTCACAAATGGGCATGAACAACATTTTGAAATGCCAACCTATGCTTCTTCTTTCTCCAATAATCAAACTGTACCCATGCATCACCCTCCATCCAAGTGGCAAAGAGGTTGTGTGTGTGCGCACATGTGCGTGTGTGTGTGTGACATCAAAGAAGGGTTGCCATGACAGAAATGCAGAGAGACATTGACATTCAAAGTAGACTGTTGAAACTAGAGACAATAGTTCCAGATAAGAATTATTTGAGTTTCAATAGCCTGGATTATCAGGATTGAAACCAAGGTCCTTAAGGACTAGAGGCATAGACTTTATAGATTTGGAAAAAATACTTTCCAAAGGAGATATACACCCTTCAAATTGAGTGAGGAGGAGGAATAAAGCTAGACACTGGTGGGTGTTCCAAAGGAGTCAGGTAGGTAGAACCCTATGATAAATTTGGGGGTCTGAGAGCAATCAATGGCTGTGTCTCACTACTTAGTTGGGACTCATAGCAATAGCAAATCTTGCAGCAACTCCCCACACTATCATGGTAGAAAATCCACAGTAGACAAAGGACAGACCACCTAGGCAAGTAAAGCCTTAGGGGGTCTCACTCCCTGATTCACTCAGAAGAGTGGTTGAAAATCTTTGAATTACCCCCAAAGTCATGATGGTAATTACCCTGATGCCATGGTATCCTCTCAGTATACTACCAGGCAAGCTACTGCAGAGGGATGGAGTAAGAAAGGTATGGAAATAAAATTAATAGCTTCACAATTCATTGAATTAATTTAAAACACACAGCAAGAAACAAAGGGAAAGAGATGGAGTAGATAACATACTTAGGAAAGAGCGTAAGCAAAGTGGAAGGACCACACTACCCAAAATCTGGATATGCAAAGCTCACAGGTGCCCCTCTCCCTGCCCCGTCAGCCTTCCCTGCTGCTGGTGCGGCTACAAGGACTAAAGATGAGGTTTGAGCAAAGAGGTCCAAGAGATGAAAGGCGCCTGGGACCAACACAGGCACTTGTTTCATAGGAGACGCACAGGGGTGTGTACGCCTGGTCAGAGCTGTTGCTTACCAATTGGCCTGATAAGCAGCTGTGGGTTTTGTCTGGCAGAGGATTTTTGGAGCCAGAATGGGTGTCACCAATGATTGGCTAATTTGAGACCTTGTGATTATCAAATGTTTCATATGCCTCCTGTGTATTACTGTATCATGGGACTGGGTGCCTCTGGTGCCCCATGTATACTTAGTGCTCCATGAAAACAAGGTGCCTCTTCATTCTTCCATTTCTTCCTATCTGTCCTCATACAGGTCCCTACTTACTTTATCTATGTTTAACATGCCTCACAAGTTACTAGCCTACTTATCTGTATCTAACACATTTTATGAGTCTACCATCCCATTTCTGTTATATGGAACAGAATCGGATATTCTCAAGCATTAAAGCAAATGTGTATTCACCTATCACACCCAAATGCACGCACAAATACTACAAGGTCACAAATAATACTTACGGGCTGACCAGCCAACCGGAAGATACAGTAGCTGTGAGATCAATGACCAAAGACCAAACAAGCATTCAGACATTTAGGAAATGACAGCTGGAGGCTGAGAATGAGAGACTCTCAAGGAACCTTGTAAAACTTAGGTGCGACTGAGGGGATAAAGAAGGGGTGTGGGTCCCCTGAACTGACTGAGAAGTCCTCCCTTTGGCAGAATTTGCTCAGCGTTGATTATGTTTTCCACCTCTGGGAAGAATGGGGGTTCAGGGTCTGTGCTGTCCAAGGACGGATGTCCACTACATTGGACCATGCCAATATGGGACATTTCCGTCACCTCAGAAAGTTCTCTGAGACAGCACTGCTCTAGATAGAATAATGAATTATAAAATAATGAATAAAGTATATCCTGGGGATACCTGAGTTTATAGGTTGGTACTGTTAGTTGTAGTACATTGATCACTAGAGTATTACCAACAGTACTCTTTTTTGTTGGTTAGCTGATTTTTAGCTGATAGAAATGCTCTGATTCACCCACTTACTCTCACTTAATATTTTCAGTATTCAGTTGCCTATGTTTCCAAGATGGCTAGCTGCAGGAAGAGGATCTATCCAGAACAGAGTGAAACCAACCCCTAATAAAGGAAAGACAACCAGGGGATGATTTGCTAGATAAGGTCATACCTGCGGGGGTGGGATGTAAGGGCTTTGTGTTTTTCTCTGGGTGAGATGGGAGCCATTGGAGAGTTCAAGCAGAGGAGTGACGTGATCCAACATATGTTTTAAGAAGCTCACTCTGGCTGTTACATGGAGAATTGGAAAGGTACAAGGATGGGCACAGGGGAACCATTTACTGCAATAATTGGGACTGAAATGCTGGCTGCCTGACCCAGGCTGGAAATGGAGATGCTGTGAAGTGCTCTTCCGAATATAGCTGGTGGGAGAGCTTCCATATCGTTGATGGATCATAACTGGGGGATGAGAAGAAGAGGGAAATAGGGATAAGTCCATGTGCTTTGGCGTTGACAACAGGAAGAAGGGTGTTTCCATTTACTGAGTTGAGAAAGACTACAAAAGAATAAGGATTAACAGGGGAAATGTTTTGGAATGAGTCAAATTTGAAATCTCTATTCATCACCCAACCGGAGACACTGAATAGGCAGCTGGAAGAACAAGTCAGGAGTTCATAGAAACAAGGGCTGGGACTTCTGGTCAAGATGGAGGCATAGATGGACATGCTTCACCTCCTCATGCAACCACAAAAAGATTTATGACTAAATCTCAAAACAAATGACACCCAGAACTGTCAGAAAATTGAACTATATGGAAGTCTGACAACCAAGGATTTAAAGAAACCACATTCATCCATAAAAGTAGGATGGGCAGAGTAGTGGAGATGAGTTGGACAGAAGAAGAGATGTGTGGGAAGCCCCACATTCACGTGTGGTGGATAGAGTGATCCCAGCCCCAGGCAAGACCGTGCAGCCCAGGGTTTCAGTGCCAGGAAGATAAATCCCCATAACTTCTGACTGTAAAAACCAGTGGGTGTTGGGGTGGTAGAAAAAACTGCTAGATTTTAAACAGAGGAAACTCTGTTTAAAGGGCCCACCTGGTCTTAGAATGTACACAAACCTGACTCTGGGATTCAGAACCAGGGCAACAGCTAGAACAGCACCAGTCACGTACAGAGAGTAGGCGAAGTAACTGGAAATGGGGCAAGTGTCAGGCAAACCTCCAGAAGCCAGGCAGCAGCACTGTCCCCTCTCTGAGCCCTCTCCCCACGTAGAGCCATGAAGTGGTGAGACAGGTTGCCCAACCCTGGTGATTACCTAAGTATACACCCCACATAATTTGCAGGTGCCTCTTCTATACTAGACCACACTACTGAGACAAGGGGACAAAGCAGCTCTACCTAATACACAGAAACAAACACAGGAAGGCTGCCAAATTGAGGAGACAAAAAAATGTGGCCCAAATGAAAGATCAGAACAAAACTCCAGAAAAAGAACGAACCAAAACAGAGATAACCAGCCTATCAGATGCAGACTTCAAAACACTGGTGATCGGGGTGCTCAAAGAACTCATTGAGAATAGCAACAGCATAAAGGAAGAAATGAAGCTTACATTAAGTGAAATAAAGAAAAATCTACAGAGAACAACAGTGAAGAGGAGGAAACAAGGATTCAAATCAACAATTTGGAACTTAAGGAAGAAAGAAGCATTCAACCAGAACAAGAAAAAAGAATTTTAAAAAATGTAGTTACTATAAGAAGCCTCTTGTACATCTCCAAATGTGCCAACATCTGAATCATAGGGATGCCAGAAAGGAGAAGAGGAAGAGCAAGAAATTGAAAACTTATTAGAAAAAATAATAAAAGAAACCTTCCCTAATTTGGCCAAGGAAATAGACATACAAGTCCAGGAAGCATTTGTCCCAAACAAGTTGGACTCAAAGAGAACCACACCAAGACACATAATAATTAAAATGCCAAAGGTTAAAAAGATGAAGAGACATTCTCAAAAGCGGCAAGAGAAAAGCAGAAAGTTACCTACAAAGAAGCACCTATAAGACCATCAGCTGATTTCTCAAAAGAAACTTTGCAGGCAAGAAGGGACTGGCAAGAAGTATTCAAAGTGATGAAAAGCAAAGGCCTACAACCTAGATTACTCTACCCAGCAGAGCTACCATTTAGAAGGGAAGAGCAGATAAAGTGCTTCCCAGACAAAGTAAAGCTAAAGGAGTTCATCATCACCCAGCCATTATTACATGAAATGTTAAAGAGACTTATTTAAGAAAAAGTAGAATATATGGGAGGGAGGTGGGGAGGGCTGGGGAGGTGGGCTGGAATGGGAGCAAAAGACAGAAAACTGTATAAGAACAACAATTAAAATAAATTTTAAAAATTAAATAAAAAAAGAAAAAGTAGAATATCAAAACTATGAACATTAAAAAGGCAACAAATTCACAACTATTGAGTAAACTAAACCAAAAAAATAATAATAACCTAAACAAACAACCAGAACAGGAATATAGTCATAGGTATAGAAATCATTTGGAGGAAGGGGAAAGGGAGAGAATAGGGGAAAAGGTGCAGAAATAAAAGGCAAAATAGACAGAGGGATGTTAAGAATAGTATAGGAAATAGAGAAGCCAAAGAACTTATATGCACAACCCATGGACATGAACTAAGTGGGCAGGGAGTGGGGGTGATTACCAGAGGGATGGAGGATACCCAGCTGAAGCAGGGAAAGGGGGAAAAATTGGAACAAATTTATAATATAATCAACAAAATATATTTTAAAAAGAGAAACAAGGACTGGAAATATAAAGTGGAATGTTGTGAAATGTCATTTAAATGTTACGGATACCATTTAAATGTTACAGTTACAGATACCATTTAAAGCCATGAGACTTGGATAAGATCCTTTAGGGAATGAGTAGGTGAGTGAAGGTCTGAGGACTGATCTCTGAAGACACCAGTGTTTCAAGGTGTGACCACAAAGAGGACTGAAAAGCATCAGGAAAGTCAAGATACTGGGGTCCTGGAAACCAAGTGAAGATAGTGAATAAGTGAATGATCACCTGAATTTGAGAGGCTGCATAGGGTGTGCACCAAGAATTAACCATTGATTCTAGAAACACAAAGGTCACTGAAGCTTTGAAAAGATACGTTTTGGAGAAATGATGGCGCTGACAGCCAGTTTGGAAGGTGTCCCAGGCCTCCTGGGATGTCTGGTCAAATAAGAACCCATGGAATTGAGTGCATTGAAGGCCCAATAAGATGTTATTGATTTGGGTGGACCAAGTGAAATAAATCTATTGAGAGAAATGTTTCGCACCATGGAGACAAGAACAACACAAAGTCAGACAAGAAAAATAACTAGATAATCAAGAATCTTGAGGTATTAAGTCACTTCAAAAAGATAACAGTTATTGAGGCTTTGGAAACACCCAAGATTATTTGTGTTACAGTTAGGTGATTGTTTCCTCATGTTAAATTTAAATCTCTGGCATTTCCTCTTAAAACTCTTGGTTTTTCAGATTTACTCATAAACTGTAGTTGATTCCTTAAGAGGGATTGGATTAGGGATCTACTCTAGTACAGATTAGTAGAAAGTATTAGTGAGATTAGTAGAGAGTATAATCTACTGTATTAGAAGATTATTGGTTGAAAAAAAAAAAACCTTTAATTTTTAAGCACAGAAGGGTATATAAGTTAGATCCACCCTCCCACTTCATCAGATAAAATTTCTTCTAACCATTTCTGGGTTTAGCTCGTCTTTACATAAATTATGATTCTTTTCTTTTCTTTTTTTTTTTTTTTTTTTTTTTTTTTTTTGAGCTCCAAACAATGAACACTTTAATCAACAACTCTTACCTGGGTACAAAAGACTGAGCACAGGGTTTGATTTAAAGAGGATTAGACATGGGCAACTCCACGCACATAACAAAAATTGCTGTTCATTTCCCTAAGGATGTGTCAGTTGCCTGAATGAGGGAGTTCTTCATGATACTCCTCCAGCTTTCTTTCAGTGTCCCCTGCAGGTGGGACTAAGACATCAGCTTAAAAATGTCTCTGTGCACGAACCGGGTAGTTCTTCAGAGGGTAGCTCGGTCTTTCAAGGGTGTGATTTACTTCAGAGATAAAATTTTCCTCGTTTAGGTGCTGCCGCGCTCTGTGAGATGTCAGAAGATTGCATACCCTTTCATGGATCTTCTTCCATGTGGACTGAGAACCAGGGTGGAACCTTGCTCGGCAAAGGGGCCGATCCAGACGAGGGCTGGGAGATCTGGAGTGCTGGGAGGTGGCAAATGAAGTTTCCAGGCGGCAATTGGCATCCCCTTGGTTATCGTGACTGAGCGAGGGCTTCCCAAACTTACTTGAATTTAACCGTGATGGTGACTCACTCCTTAAAACAATTCGTTCGTCAGGCTCTTTGATAACCTTTATGTTAGCTGCAAGGCTGTCAAGAGAAGATGCTCTTCTCATTGGAAAGGGAAAGTGTGAAAACTTGGATTTTCTTCTAGACTTCCCAGAATGATGCTCTGAAATACTCTCACCAAAGGGCTTTGCACTGTCCACATGTCTAACTACAAATGGAGGTTTGCTTTCTCTGGAGATTTTGAAGTTATTTCCAAGGCTCAGCTGAGCTGGCTGGTCCTGGAAGAAAAGCCTGGTAGAATATGGAGAGGGCACCCGGGACTGCATGCTCTGGGGCGATTTGTTGAGATTATGCTCCCTTGGCTTCCCATGTGTATTATTTAAGGGGAATTTTGGTCCATATGGTGTAGATAAAGGACTTCGTGGCTTACAACTTTCTTCGAGAAATCTGTTTCTATGCAGAAGCACACATTCTCTGATGGCTGTCCTTGTAGAAAACTCTATTTTTGGAGCAATGCCGGGAAAACCTGCAGCCGTTTTCATGAGCACCTCCCTACACATGCCAGGGTTCGAAGGTGTCAGCTTGGGCTCGGGGAAAAGAAACTCCCGTGTGTTTTCTTCATAGTAGGCCAACTCTCCCCATGCTGGAGGCACTAGCTGTATTAATTCAAACCTGGTTAGGAAGCCGCCCGTATCTGCAGCTCCACCTCCACCTCCATAGGCATCATTCCCGGAAGTGACGTCCCAAGTCGCGTCTGTATTTTTTCGCCGTCCGCCGGTGGCCGAGTCCACCCTCACGTGAGGCGTGCGCCGAGGTCGCGGCCAGCAGAGGGATTCTGGGTAACGGCCCCGGCTGGCTGGGGCGGCTGGCACCGCGCAGCAGGTTTCACTCACGCCAAGTCCGTTGGCTGTGGGGGTTGTAGGGCTTGGGGCAGCCGGACATGGAGCAGCCGTGGCCGCCTCCAGGACCTTGGAGCGTCCCTCGGGCAGAGGGTGAGGCTGAGGAAGAGAGTGACTTGGATATGTCTCCCAGTTCTCCCCGGTGCCCGCAACTGCCCGGCGGCGGTGCCCAGGTGAGAGATGGGGGTGGGAGAGTCCTCTTTCTACGGGCGGAAGGGAAATTATGATTCTTTTCAAAAATTTAGTTGTCAAATTAAGAGATTATCATTCAAAAACTTTGAAATCATTCAAGAGATTGCCAAGAAAGCTAAAGAGATCATTTATTTTCAGTACACATTTTCTTCCCTCTTCCACAATGTTGGTGACAATTTCTTTAGTTAGTTAGTTAGTTTGTTTGTTTGTTTGTTTTAAATAGGGTACTTCCATTACCTGTTTAAATATATTTTCAAGCTTTTTTTAATCAACTTTGACCATTACCTCCTACCTCATTACTTTAATAGATAAGTACATTAAGACCCTTTTAGAAGCATTTCCAGATACATCTGATAAAAAATAACTTTAGGAGCAGGATCATTTGAGATAGGAGAGTTGCTTTTCCTTACCTCTCCTCTTGGATCAATCCCCATTCATCTCTTTGTCACCGCTTCTATTCCCCTACGAAAGACCACCTATGCTCACCACAATTTCTAACCTGGATTATTGAAAAGCATCCCAAATGATATCTCCCAATCTGTTATTATTCTCTAATCCAGTGGCTCTCAAATTTTAGCATGCATCAGAATCACCTAGAAGGCTTGTTCAAACACAGGTAGCTGGGCGCCACCTCCAGGGTTTCCGGTTCAGCCGATGTGGAGGACAGCCTGCCTGAAGATGTGTATTTCTAACAAGTCCCAGATGATACTGCTGGCCCAGAGCTACACTGAGAACCACGGCCACACTAACAGCAAACTTCTAAGTGCTGACATGCAGGATCCTTCATAATCTGACACAAAGTATGTCTTTTAAAAAACATCTTTATTGAGCTATAATAGACATGCCATACAGTTTACACATTGAAGTGCACAATTCAATCATTTTAGTGTGTTCACAGAGTTGTGGGTATATCACCACAATCAATTTTAGAATTGTGAAAGAAACCCCACACCCCTTAGCCATCACCCCAATTTCCCCTCTCCAGCCCTAAGCAACCATCTATTTTCTGCCTCTATAGGTTGGCCTATTCGAAACATTTCACATAAATGGAATCGTACAATGTGCGGTTGAAGGGGACTAAACTTTTCCACCCTGAAGCTGCCTTTAGGGATAAACTCAGAAAGAACCTTTGATCCTCCTGTCTTTCTTGTCCAGAAGATTCAGATAGAAAGGCCCATTCTAGGAAGGGAATCTAGGATGTTGCCCTAGCCTAATTAATTAAGTATGGTAAATGGGAAGGCTTTAGGCAGGGGCCAGATACCCCCTGCATCCCATCGTCTCTGAGTGGCCTGGTAAGGATCTGCTGGCCACGTGCGTTCCACTCTCTCTACTACCTGTAATTCTCCATTCTCACTTCCGAAATCTAACACTCTGCTGGCTCTTTCTCCATTGTCCAATGTACACCAAAGGTTGCCTCCCTGTCTTTGGAATTGGTATGCGTGAAAATTCCCCATGCACATGTATTAACTTTTTGATTTTCTCTTGTTAATCCGTCTCTTGGTAATTTGATTATTAGCTCAGCTAAAAGGACTTGAAAGTGGGAGAAAAAGTATCAATTTCTTTTTTTTTTTTAGCCCCTACATGGTCTTTTGTGTCTGGCTTCTTTCACTTAGCAAAACATTTTAAGGTTCATCCAGGTTGTAGCATGACCCAGTACTTCATTCTTTTTTTTTTGCTGCATAATATTCGACTGTATAAATACACCAAATTTTGTTTATCCATTCTTTACTCGATCAACAATTAGGTTGTTTCCACTTTGGGTCTACTACAAATAGTGCTTCTGGGAACATTTATGTACAAATATTTGTGTGAACATGTGTTTTCATTTCTCTTGGGCAATTTCTAGGAGTGGAATTGCTGGGTCATATTGTAATTTTATGCTTCACTTTTTGAGGAAGTGCCAGGAACAAAAACAGAACTGTTTTCCAAAGCAGCTGCACCGTTTTACACTTCCAATAGCAGCGGTCTGTAAGTGCTGCAGAACCCCGCCAGCACTGCTCTGGAACAGCTGTGGGGTGCAGTCTCCCACCGCCAAGAAGCACGACTCCCAATGCAAAAGTCTGGTAAAAAAGGAAACGGGTTGTTTATTTAAATGTTATACAGATTTAGCATAAAGGTGGATTTGTGCCCTTAAGTCCTACTCCCTTTAAAACACCCCAAAACACATAGTCCTGCCTCCCTTTGCCAAACCGGGCCGAAGAATATGCCACCCAGAAGTACCATCCTTCAGAAAAGCAGAAGTCTGCGGCTCAGCATTCCCAGTCATGGTTCAGTTCGGCTCCAGGCAGCTCCCCAGAATCCATGCTTGGTAAGGCAGGTCCCTGCATAGCTCCATCAGCTGTGCCACTATCTTCTCCAGCCAGTTTTCCCAGCAGGTGTCTTCTCTCTTACTCTAGCTCTTACTCCACACCATGTGGCATCTCATTTCGCTTCATCCTTTCAAACTGTGTGACTGCTTCTTCCTTCTGTTTCTGCCTGCCCTTATTTTAAATCCCAGCCCGAAACTTCCTGTGTGACTTCATATCCAGCCCCTCCGATGATGTGCTACTTTTGCCAGTTCCCCTGTATCTTTTACCTTCTTTTGGCTGCCATCTTTAGTCAGGGCAAGAGTTCTCAGAGATGCAAGAGCATCCAGCTCCTGCCTTTTGTGCTCCCCCAGGCTATGTGTGGAGTCCCTGAATGTTCCCAAAGTTGTGTCTGCCTGTGCAGGGGGAAGGTTGCAACACAGCTTTTAACTTGCCATTGTTTTGCAAAGTATCTTAAAAGCTATCCTACACTTCCCCCTCCCCCACCCCACATTCGTGGGGTTTTTCTTCCTATTTTCTCCCCACTCTGTACCCCGTTACATGAGGATTTCAGTTTCTCCATGTCCTCATCAACATTCACCTTTTTGACGATAACAATTCTAGTGGGTGGGAAGTAATATCTCATTATACTTTTGACTTGCATTTCCCTAATGATTAATAATATTGAGCATTTCTAATCTGCTTATTGGTCATTCATATAACTTCCTTGGAGAAATGTCCATTTAGATTCTTTGCCCAACTTTTAATTGGATTCTTTGTCATTTTTATTAGTGAGTTATAGTGTTCTATATACATTTTGGATTCTGCTCCTTTATTAGGTATTTATTTGTAACAATTTTTTCCCATTCTCCAGAAACCACTTTCTTTTTTTTTTAAAGTGTTGTTTATGTACATTGTCTCCATTTCTACGCCCCCCACTCACCCCACCCCCTCCTCACTCATCCCCACCTCCCTCCCCCAAATCCACCCCCTTTGCCTTTGCCCATGTGTCCTTCATACATGTTCCTAGATGGCACCCCCAGAAACCACTTTCTTAATGATATCCTTTAATACACTTTTTTTTATTTTGATGATGTCTAGTTTAAATTGTATCTTATTGGTTTTGTATTCCTAGCATTTAGCACAATGCCTGGCATACAGTAGGCGCCCATCTGTATTCACTGAGTGAATGAAAAAATCCAATCAAGTAAATTAACAGCCTACAGCTAAGATTCTACCATATAATAAAGAAGCATAGATACATGGGGTGGGCAAAAGTAAGTTTACAGTTACAAATATGTGAAATGCAGTTTATCGTAAATTGTTATTTATTAACTACTGTGTTGTTTGTATTACAACTGTATTAGAGCCAACGCCACTAGTTGTCTCCTGCTATCCAGGCTCCACTTCTTGGTGACAGGGGACAGCATGACTGGGTGGCAAGGGCCTGTGCCCGGTCCTGTCCCCGGTCCTGTCTTCCCAGCTCTGTGAAGCAGGACGACTCTTCTGGCCCCCAAAGCTCTTTTGAGCTAATTACTGAAGATTGCTGTGAGACCCCTTACAAAACGTCACATCCCTATAGCCATTCTATTAGGTGCCTCAGGAGAGAGAGAGCATTCTCTCTCCTGACTATTTTACATGTTAAAAGGTTTAACTGAAATTCCGTGCAGTCTCCCCACCCCACCCCCGCCCTGGAAATTCCCTCCTCAAGTCTGTGAATAAGCAGGAAACAAGTACCAGCATCTCTGACTTTAGATAATCACGTTGAAAAACAGACTCCAGCCTCCGGTCCTGTATATCAATGAACAGCATCAGTTTTGATCCACAAAATATTTTCAGGAAGCGCATTTTGCAATTTTGAGCCAAAAGCATGAGATGATGGAGAAGGGAAGGAATATGGCAAGCCTCTTCCTGGAAGGGCATTTTCTGTCCTAGAAACGACCTCATTGCCCTGCAAGGGAGGACCACGGTGCTTGCTCACAGTGGCTCCCACACAGGTAGCAGAGAGTTCTTGGCATGACAACTCACCAATCCTGCCCTTCATCTGCTTCCGGAAGTTTCTGGCCTTCTGTCAATCTTCATTACTTCATTGCTAAAGGAATGAAGTACTGATACATGCTGTAACATGGATGATCCCTGAAAGCATCACACTGAGTGAAAGAAATCAGGTACAAAAGGCCACGTATTATAGGGTTCCATTTGTATGGAATATCTAGGAGGGGTAAGGGCATGATAGTTAAAGGATATGAGGCAATGCAAATATTCTGAGATTGACTCTGGTGATAGCTGCACAACTCTGAATACCGAAAAACAATTGAATTGTACACTTTAGGTGAGTGAATTGTAGGATATGTAAATTAAATTTCATTAAAGCTGTTACGAGCCAAAAAAAAAAAAAAACAATAACAACAAAAAACTTTCATGGTTAGTTTGAAATCACATTATGCTTGGTGTAAAAATTTACATAATTGTTATTGCAACTCCATTCTAGAAAATACACTGTGTGCATTAGCTGAGCAAGTGAATGTATTTCATCCAGGTATGCAATTCAGAGTTTCCCAATGGGATTTCCAGAGGACTCTGAGGTTTTCAGCTGTAAATGGGAGTTACAATAACCATTTTTCAAAAGGTTCCACAGTGAAAGAAATTTGGGAGTGACAGAGTTAAATTTAAACAGGATCTTTACTGTCGAAATGCTCAATTTTAACAGGCAGGCATGCATCGTGAATCTCCAAGAGGGGCATTGAGGGCACGCATGGTTTACCCTGCTGGTTTAATCTTGAAACCTTTCGTCACAGAGCATGGTGCAGAATCAGCCTTCCATGACAGTGTGCTGGTAAATGCTAGCGTAAGTCTCTAATCTCAACAGGAAGCCCTGGAAATGAATGTCATCATGCAAAAATGTATATAGGCCTTCACACAGTTGAAATATTTTCAATTACATGTCTGTGTCGGCTTTTAAAAGTTCAATCGCCAACACTGTTTTGACTTTCTAAATTCCTTTCATTCCCTATTTAATATTTATAAACATAATGAGTGTGGTTTAGAGTAAAAATTGGTTTCTTTACTACATAAGTAATTCTCTGGTCTAACGCCACTTGCTCCTGTGAAATGCAATGTGTATTGTTTTTCTCCTGAAATAGAAAGGCACTCAGAAAACATATAAAAATCCTCTGTAATCCTTCTGTCCCTGACCCGCAGATCAGATCCTTCTCTCAGGATTCCACTGACTGCATTTCTCAGCAGAGATGGGCTGGCAGGCTAAATGGGGCAGGTTTCAGATTACTCAGAGTCTGTGAATTTCACAAAACACCCTCTGAAGTACTCTCATAATAGTTAAATCTCATTTAACTATTCAACTAATCAATTAACTATTCAAATCAATTTGAAACTGGGGAGCACATGGGTGGGAGCTTGGCTCTTTCCTTTGTACCCTACTGTCCCCCACTTGCGGCATGACAGAAAATACAGCAACCCACATGGCGGCCATCGGTGGGGTTCCATTAGAAACAGCAGTTCGAGGGAAGGGATGGAGATTGTCGCTCACTGAGCATAGTAACTGGATAGACAGAAACGTGAAGAAAGAATACCATAGGCCGAAGAAGGCACACAGTCGAGAAGCTTGACGGTGAACGTGGCATCAGTCAGTGGCTCTCTTTGGCAACGGACCGCAGGCAGCATTTGCGTAGCTCCTCCCAGTGTACAAAGCCCTGCGGTGCGCAACGTCTTACTTAACCCTCGAATCAACCCTGAGACATGGTCCTGTTCCCCCTGGGGAAATGGGGGATAGAGAAATGGAAAAGCAGGCCCGATATTCTCCGACAGAATAGCATCGATTCCCAGCTTTCTGGATTCAAAATCTCAGCCCTTTCCGCCTCTGCTCTACTAGGAAAAGGAGTTAGGAAGGCGGGCAGGGAGAGGTTGCGAGAGTCCTTGAACAGCAGAGAAGTTTACACAAACTTCACCCTGCAGGCAGCGGGTTGTCGTCTGTTACCTTATCCAAATGCCCACGGATATAATGTGCTGAGGCAAACAGATTAGCCGTTTCTGATGTTCCCAAGAAAAGTTCCTGAGTGTGTGTAACCCTCAAATGAGTTCAAATAATCACAATAAGCATCAAATATTTTACTTGTTCTCACTCAGTTTTACAGGTGTTCACAGTGCAGTTGGGCCAGGATGTTTTTCCAAGAGCTCGATATTAGTCATTCACAAAGGATGCAAATAATGCTTTGTCTGTAGCTATAAAGCTTTATACTGGACCCTGGACCAAAGAGTAAAATGACAGAAAGTTCTAAGTCCAATTTGATGTACTTATTTGCTAATGTATTTAACACACGAGTTGAGCACCTACTGTGTGTTGGGTATCACGCCACCAGTTGGGTATCTGATTAATATGTCCTGACCTTTATAGAACTCACAACTAGACACAGCAAAACATCCATACAAATATAGCACAGCGTGATAGGAGATATGATAAAGTTCAGAGGGACTTGGGAGCATTTGACCTAGACCTGCGGTGGGCAGGTTTCCCAAAGATGGTGGCGTTCAGGGTAAAGGACTGGTGGGGCGCAATGGTGTCAGGACGGACTCAGGGATTCTGACCCTGGCTTTGCATTGGACTCACCAGGGAACTTTTAAAACTCTAGTCGTCACCCCTTATCCACAGAGGATACATTCCAAGACCCCTCCCCCACTCAGTGGACGCCTGAAACTGGCAATAGCACTGAGCCCTGTGTATTTGTTCCTATACATACACACCTAAGATGAAGTTGAATTTATACATTAGACCCAGTAAGAAACTGAAAACAATAACTCATAATAAAATAGAACAGCTATAACAATGTACTATAATAAAGTTACGGGAATCGGTGTTATTAAGTAAAATGAGGGTTACTTAAGCTCAAGCACGGCCTTACTGGGGCGGTCGATTTGGTGACCGGGTGGGCTACTAAGTGACTTGTGGCTGGGGAGCTGTGCAGCATGAATCACAACACGGGACAAAGGGACGATTCAGATCCCAGGCAGGACCAATCAGGATGGCGGGAGAGTCCACTCAAAACGGCCCACAATTTAAAATTCATGAATTATTTCTGGAACTTTCTATTTGATATCTGAAGACCTGTGTGGACTGTGGGTACCTGAAACTTCAGAAAGTGAAACCGTGCCAAGGGGGATTCCTGCACAGTTACCCAGGCCCCACCCCAGGCTAATTGGACCTGAATCTCTGAGTGAGGACAAGACAATCATTTTATAAACCTCCCCATGTGCTTTTAAAGTATTGTCCAGGTTTGTGAATTGCTGACTTAAATAGTTACTAAAAGGTTTTCTGGGTGGGACCTAAGGGAACCAAAGGGAACCAAAATTTTGCCACCCTGAAGCTGCCGTTTTGGGGTATTGTTTTAAGCTATTTAAGAAAATAGACTTAGAAAACTTTTAATCCTCTCCCCTTCCTGCCCAAGAGATCCAGACAGAAAACCATCTGCTTTAGAAAAGAAATCTTAGGATGTTCACCTTAGCCTAATTTGAATTAAGTATGGTAAACAGAGGGCTTCAGTAGGGGTCTGTTAGCATAAAAGAAGTACCCGCTGTGTCCCATTGTCTCTGAGCAGCCGGGCGAGGATTTACCTGCCCCGTGTGTCCCCCCTTCCTCAGCTACCTGCAGTTCTCCATCCTCACTCCTGGAATCTAATACCTCTTTCTTCCCACTTTCTCCTTTTCCAAAACTGGCATATATGCCCAATGTTGCCTCACTGTCATTGGAATTTTCAAGTTTATGTGAATTCCCCATGGATGTGCGTAAAAACTATGATTCTCTCCTGTTGATCTGCCTCTGTTAATTTGATTAATAGCCCAGCTAGAAGAATTTACAAGGTGGGAGAAAAAGGATTATTATTTTTTAATTCCCCACAGAACCATCTCTAACTTCAGACTTAAGTCCATATAAATTCGGGAGTAAATCATTTTTAAATGATTTTCTTAGTTGTTGTAATATGAACTCAATTATCTTGGATTTCAAAAATATTTATGGCTACATCTCTTTTTTTTTAAGATTGTATTTATTTTTTAGAGAGGGGGGAAAGGAGGGAGAAAGAGAGGGAGAGAAACATTGATGTGCAAGAGATACATCGATCCCTTGCCTTTCGCACACCCCCAACTGGGAACCTGGCCACAACCCAATCATGTGCCCTGACCAGGAACCGAACTGGTGACCTTTTGGTTCACAGGCCAGCACTAAACCCACTGAGCCACACCAGCCAGGGCCAGATCTCTTTCAAAAAAAAAAAAAAGAAGAACAAAAACAAAACTGATGAATCTGAATATCGCTAGCTTTTTTTTTTATTAGCAGTTCAAAGAAAAAAAAACCTTGTGGTGATTATTCCTGTGTTTACCATTATTTTTCATTCTTGTCTCATGGGCGGTGGGGAAGATTATTCTTTCTTGACCCTTTGAAATGATGAGTAGTCATGTGACTTTCTTTAGCCAATGAATAGTGAGCAGAATTGACATGGGTTCCTTCCATGGGGAAGTATTGAGAGCTGGTCCTCTTCTGTTCTCTTCTGGTGCCTGAAAGATCTCATGGAGGGACTATGAGGTCAAAGCAGCCTGGACTGCTGAGCCACCTCACAAAGAGCAGTGGCCTTCCAGAGCCACTCAGGCCTAGAGTGTACTCTGTGGGCTCAAGAAATGCACATGTGTTATTTTAAACTGCTAAGATATTAGGGCTGTTTATTACTGCAACAAAACCTAGCCTCACCTAACTAATTACTGCCTTCTCAATCAGTAGATCCCTGTTTTTGTATTTTCTTCCCCTGATTCACCGACTTTCTCCTCACATACGTATTCATGATCAGTATTATAATTAATACCCTTCCTTCCTTAGCAGTTTATTTAAAAAGTCATTAGGTCGGCTCAAGCAAGAAGAACAACCAGAAGCAGCTGAACGGACCGTGGGGCAGCAGGTTAGAGATCGGTGACAAACTGGGGGATTGAGCAAATGAGTAAACACATGGGGGATTCCGGAGCCAGCTTTCTTGCTGTCAGATGAGAGAAGTGTAAATGTGAAAAGGAAGAAGGATAACGAACGCTGAACCCTGCAGTATTGTGTTTGAACCGCCATGGAAGTACCATTGAATTCATTTGACAGCTGTAACTATAGACAGAGATGGAAAGATGAGTACAGATGTACCTATGTTCTCTCCTACTTATGTCTGCTGCGCAGTACTGGAAGCAGCGATAGCTCAGAGCAGCAAGCACACCTAGCAGGTGGATCTGGATTTCTAAAAATCATTTTCCACTAACAGAAGAGGTCTTAGGAGGGAAAAATGGGTGATTTTGGGGCTGAGGCAGCAAAAGCACAAGAGGAGTATGAAGGGCAATTTAATGTCAGGTAGCAATGAAGTACTCAAAAACAAGAGGGTATAACCCTGGCTGGTGTAGCTCAGTGGATTGAGTGAGGGCTGCGAACCAAAGGGTTGCCAGTTCGATTCCCAGTCAGGGCACATGCCTGGGTTGCGGGCCACGTCCCCAGTGGGGGGCCATGTGAGAGGCAGCCTCATGTTGATGTTTCTGTCTCTCTCTTTCTCCCTCCTTTCCCCTCTCTCTAAAAATAGATAAAGAAAATATTTTTAAAACAAAACAATATCGTGTATCTACTGGCAGAGAGGCCTGTTTGAAGGGCCAACCCCTGGGCAAATTTGAGACAATTAGGGCATCGAAATATATAGTGATAGGAATGGATTATAAGCTATTGAATAAAATGGCCCAGTGTCCATACAGACTCACACAAAAAGAAAGATATGGGAAGAAGAAAAAACTCTTCCGAATGGTAGAAGGCCAGATATTAAATATAAAATAAATAAATAAATCACCATTTGGTGACAACCTAGTAACAACCAATTCAGGCAAGAATCATCAATAAATATTAAAGTTTGTGGATGAAAAGTTAAATGACAAATGGAATATTTACATAATCCCCAATTCTCTCCCCACAAAAGACAATTATAAAAGGGGAAAGAATAGCTTTCCAGTGAAGTAAGCTGGCAGGCACCACATTTTTCAAGTGTAACATCCAATGTAGCATCACCAGACCAAAATTATGTGTCACCTGACAGGATGCAAAGAGAAATTAGCATTGCTCTCATGATATTCCTGCCAAAACTGCATGCATAACCTGAATCTAATTATAGAGGAACATCAGACAACCTTAAATTGAGGAACAGCCTACAAAATAACTTCCCTGTTGTCTTTTAAAAAGTTATAGTTTGAAAGTCAAGGAAAGACTATGAAATTTTCTTGGATTAAAAGAGAGTGGGGAGGTGTGGGGGACTAAAAAAATAATGCTTTCTCTCCCACCTTCTAAATCATTCTGGCTGGGCTAATAATCGATTCAACAAAGACAGGTTAGTGGGAGAAAGTCAAAATTTTAAGTCATGAGCATGGGGATTTCACGTAATCATGGAAATTCTAGAAACAGCGAGACAACACTGGATATGTATGACATTTTTGGACAAAGGAGAAAGGGGGTGAAACAGGGTATTAGATTTCAGAATCGAGGATCGGTGATTTTCAGGTAGTTAATACTCTACTTTTTCTTCAGATTGTGTAAATCTTTTGCCTTTTACAGATAGTGGAAGAGCAGGAAGATACACGGCCGAAAAATTCTTGCTTGGCAACTCAGAGACAATGAGACACAGAAGGGATCCTGCTAACAGACTGGGAGTCTTTCTGATTAATTCTAGGATGAAGGTTATTATTATTATTTTTTAATCCTCACCTAAGGATGTTTATTGATTTTAGAGAAAAAGAGAAGCATCGATCTGTTGCCTCCCATCCGCGCCTGGAGTGGGGATCAAACCCGCATCCCAAGTATGTGCCCTGATGGGGAACCCTTTCAGTGCACGGGACAGTGCTCTCACCTTTGAGCCACCTGGGCAGGGCCTAGGGTGAAGATTCTTGAGAGAATCAAGCTGAGCCTTCCTTCCCAAAGCAGGTTTTTCCGTATGAATCTCTTGAGCAGGAAAAGGGGAAGAGTCAAATATCCTTTGTGAGTCTTATTTCTCAATAAACAGCTTGCAATTAACATCCTACAAAGGCAGCTTCAGAGTGACAAAACTTTGATTCCGTTCAGAAGTATGACAACTGAAGGCAACGGCTGATACTGTACTGGGCCATTTTGCTACGAAGGCCATTGCTAGGACAATGGGTGAAAACTTGAATAGGGTTTCTGATCAATGGATACATGGGCACGGTTGGAACTATTCCTGCAACCTTAGAGTAATATTGAAATTATTTCAAAAATAAAAAACACAAATATTATTGTTACGTGAAATACTTCTATAGATTTCCTATTCAAATTTACATTATAGCATGAAAAGGTATAAAAAATTTGAGAGGAATCTCAAATTATTTGGTGAGGCTATGATGTGTTTTCTTTCCTTTTTTTTTAAGTGAAGTACATGAAGTTTGTTTGTCTTCTACATTTAAGTTTGTGAAAGTGTCAAGCCAGTTTCCCAACCCCCAGACTGCTAATGACCCCGTCAGGCCAGTTGCCATCCCTCTGGACGGCCTGGGACTCAGCTGTCTGACTTGCTTGGTAGCCTTCGGCTTAATCGCAAAGTCTCTCCCACCGTGCACAGTAGACACCTGGCGCCAGCCACAATGGCCGGTGGTCAGACCGACCCTCCTGCACCTGGGAACAGCCCTCCCTTCACCTAACCTGTTGTCCTGGCTCACATCCTGAAACCCTCAGGCACCTGCCCGGAAGAACAAGAGGCTAACCCCTCCCCAATCCCACCACAGACTCCATGCTTTTCTTTAAAAAATCCCACTCTCGCCTTCCCCCACTGCTGCGATCCATCCCAACTCAGCCTACTGTAAGCAGGGCATCAAATAAAGGTACTTGGACCAGATCTTCAGGCTCCTCCTGTCTCTATGTCTTGTGCATTTCTAACAGTTTGCACAGTCACTTAATGCGTGCAGAACTGTGATGGGTTTTAGGTATTTATAGGTATGGCAATTAGGCATGTGGATAATAAAAGCGAATTAACAAGAAATTATTTTAACCAGGTCTTTAGTCATTTGAATGCGTATCCAAAGCATAGGCCTACAGAATATGACCTGAGGCCATTAAATTCAAATTATAAAAGAAAAACACACCCCAAGCCCCAAGCTTTTTTTCCCCATGCTTAACACCAGTAAATTTCTTGGGCCAGAAGAATATCAAATAAAGATTTTTCAAAACCCTCCTCAAAAAAATGCAAAATGTTAAATTTTTTTCTTATCAGAAGCAATCTGTAATGTAGACATTAGAAAATTTTATTAAGCAAATAGAAGTTATTTTCCTATCTCAATAGGCCTATGTAAATCATTTGCAAATTGTACCAAAAAGGGCTGCTCTTCGATTCGTTAGTAAAGATACCCCGTTGACAGTCCCAGCATGCATCTCCTGTCACTGCCTTTTGGGCCAAATTCTGCCCTCATCTCCTGAAAGAGACACAACAGGGAGTTCAGAAATCTTGGCTTGCCCAATCTGCAGGCTGGTCTGGAAATGAGCCTTCAGAGAAAGGGTGGGGCTCTCCGATCGCCTTCCTCCATAGCAGCGTGTGCAGTCTGTCCACACTGAGCACAGGTCATTCAGCGAGGTATTCACATCGAATGTCTCCATGTCCCAGGGACCGAGGGCCAATTTGGACTCTCCACTCCATTATGAGGGAAAATGGTGCACAGAGATGCCTTGCCCCCGTCTAAAACAACCATGTTGGAAAAGCACCATTCATCCCCACGAGTACATCTGTTGTCATTGAACAAAGAGAGTTCGTCCATCCAGCCTTAGCAGAGTCAAACACTAAACCGAGAATTGTGGTGGAGAAATATTGGCTGTTTTATTGTGAATGGTGCCAACCAGGAGAGGAGGAAGCTAATGCTGAAAGGCCCGAGCTCCCTGATGATGGCATGTAGGTTACAGATCGTACAGGACAAAATCTCAACACTCCATGGATTAGGGGGTTCCGGGTCATGCTGGGAGCTGATGGGTCAGAGGTGAGGTGAGGGTAATAAACCATTTCTTTGGTCTTATAGACAGCTCTGAGGTCTGTTCGAGCATCCCTTCATCTGGTTTCATGAGAAGCTGAAACATAACTTAGGTCAGATGTTGTCTGCAGCCTGCCGAGGTCCAGACTGTGTAACCATCAGTCCAGTCTGGGCTACTGTCTTCTGCCACCTCTGGGGCTGCTGATTATGGGGAAAGGCTAGGTCTCAGGGGTTTGAATATATATAGAGAGGGAGAATGAATTTCTAGAACTAAGACTTAAAGCTAAATTTAATCAAAGTCATAAACACCCCAGTTTCACGGTCACACCATTTGATATCATACTGCTTGTATAAAAAGCAAGAATAAGAAAATATCACAGATCCAAAAGTTTCACAAAAAGTTTTTCATTTATGTCAAAATTGAATGACTTTGTAGATTCCTTAAGAAGTATACTAACATAAACAGAGCAGAGATGGGTGAGGAAGTTATCAAATAAGTTTCCATCCACCATATTTTCTTTATCGCAAAGCTTTGCACAATGTAAAATCAGATATCACGAACAATTCCTCAGGCGTCCTTAGCTATATTCATTTGCAAAATCTGCCATAACAAAGTACCACAGGCTGGTTGATGTAGAAATTCGTTCATTGCAGTATTATTTACCATATCAAAAAAATTAGAAAGAAATGTCCATCACGGGAGAGTGGTTAAATTACTTTGGTTTATGCATGTGATAGAAAACTCTGCGAGTGTTTAAAAATAGGTGGTTATACTGCTATTTTTCATAATGAAAGCTAGGTTATTTTGATGAACTCTTTCACTGACAGCAATGAGAAATACTGGATAAAACATGAAAAAATATCTCTCAAGACAAGGATGATCTGACAAATGAAAAAGGTGGATAAGCAAAAGCAAGAAACTGGGGAGAGGAGGGGAGGAGCCACGTACATCCTGAGGTTATTTGTCATCCCCAGTTGACTCTTATTTTTTGGATGAAAAGAAAATCAAAGCCTCAAGCCCGACCCAGAAGGGGGTGATAACCTGCACAGTGAGAAGGAACCCTAGGGTCAGACTGAACCGGAAATAAAACCAACCCCACCCCAACCCCAGGGGAATGCAAGGGAAGTTGCCTTAATGCTGGGCTGAGCAGGGAGGGGTGGAAACCCAGTTCAGATACGTATATTCTTTAAGCACAAAGTGGCCTTCATGAAGATTTTTATTTCCAATTTACATCTATAGGTAGTCCTAAGGAGCCTCAAGCAGAGAATTTGGGACAAAGTAATCCTAAACTGACAGAACAGTTATGCATAAGACAAATCCTCTCTAGAAGGAGCACCTTGATGCTTGGCCTTAAAGCACACCCGCACATCCTTTTTCAAAAGCAACGAGAAGAACAGTCAAAAATAAGCAAGTGCACAAGGAAATTCGGCATTATAGTGAAAAAGCAGAGACAACAGAAAGTGGAGACAGACCACAAATAAGGGAGGTGTTGAAATTATTAGACACAAGCGTGACAAGTCTGCAGACACAGAAAATGTAAAAAGTTACCTAGCTTATTTAAGAAACTAAAAATTGAATGTCTAGAAATAAACTAATAACTCAAATTTAAAAAAAATTGCCTTTAATAACTATTTTTAATAGTTTATATTTATTGTATTTTTTCTATTACCATTTATCCCCCTTATACCCCCTTCCACCTCCACCCATCCCCCTCAAATTAAAAATTCAGTAAATGGGGTTAACAGCAGGATTATACAAAAGAAGATACTCAGAACATAGCTAGAAAAAAGAAGTTGGGGAAAAATGGAAGAGAGATTAGGAGGCATGGAATATAGAGTAATAAGGTCTGCTATACATTTAATAGAGATGATATTTTCCATGTGCTGAAAGAAAATAGCTGCCAATATAGAATTACATTTATTTCCCAGTGAAAATGACTTTCAACAAAGAGGGCAATAAAGACCTTTGTGTAGAAACAAAAACAGTTTATTGCAAGCTGACCCTTCTTCAACAAAATTCTAAAGAAGGCAATGCATTCAGAATCTAAGTCAACTCAGATGGAAGTTTGACATGTAGGAAGCAGTTAAACATAGAAAAAGACAGAGGGGCCCTGGCCAGCGGCTCAGTGGGTTCAGCATCATCTCGTGTGCCACAGGGTTGCAGTTTTGATCCCTGGTCAGAGCACGTAGCTGGGTTGTGGGTTTAATCCCCAGTCAGGTCACCTTCGAGAGGCAGCCAAGCAATGCTTCTCTTTCACGTTGATGTTCCTCTCTCTCTCTCCCTCCCTTCCTCTCTCTCTAAAATCAATAAACATATCCTTGGGCGAGGATTTAAAAAGAGAGAGAGAGAACATAAGAATAGCAAGCAGAAGCATAAGGGGGTAAGGCAGAGGGTTAGAATAAATGTTGGGTAAACCCAGTTGAGGCCTGCAGCAGAATTGAAAGAATCTTCTTTCTCTGTCCTGCACAGCTTTTGCAGCAGAATTGACGTGTGCCTAAATATAGAATTAGTCATAACAAAACTAAAACCACCAGTCAGAATCTGAGATGACAGGGGAGAGTGATGCTATCTCAGGGGGTGGTTGTCAAACATCCTGAACCAGTAATATGACAAAGGGAACAAAAATTAAATGAATACCAACAAAAATATTGAAAATATAAGATTCACAGCCAATCCATATAAAAGTGGCTGTGATTCTTAACAATGAAAAAATGGAAAATGTCAGCCCTTATGTGGAAGTACGAGAGTGGCAAGACAAAGATGTCATCTGCGAAGGCTGGGCTCTGATGTTGCCACCACTCCTTAGGGTCTCACCCTCAGGCCCACAGATCTCAAACCTCAGTTTCTCAGTGGACCCGGGAAGTCTTTGTGAGATTGGCTCTCAGTTGCCCATTTCTTAAGGGGGCTTCTCCAGAATGCTTGCATCCACTTTTAAGGTCGTCTGATATGAGTTTATATTTGCATGTTCATGTATGTGGCTCAAGAAACTCAGGAAGGATGACCTTGCAGTGTTGGGAGCTGACTGACTAGGGGACAGGAGTGGAGGAAGACTTTTTGGTACATGTATTCACGTGGTTCAATAATCTTTGAGTCGTGTCCATTATCTATAAATTTTAAGTAAATATAATTGTTTCCTCTTCTCTGAAAACTCTTGAAGACAGACATTCTGAGCAACATAATACCTTGTAGAGGTAGATAGTGATGGATCTTCTCTGTTCTAAGAGTGCTGATATAAATCTAAACCATATATGCCTTCCTGCCTTAAGTTGCACACTTCCTGCCTTCTGTTGTTCAGCCACAACACCACCTGAATCCTCACTGCTGCCTCCTCTGGACCTGCCAAGGAAGTGACCCCTCCTGAACCAGGAGCAAGCCTTCAGTCAAACTTCCTGCAGGAATGGAGAGATGAGCTGTACCAGGAGGACCAACTTGTCCCAATTTGCCCAGGACTTTCCCCAGTTTTAGCATGGCAAGTCTCATCTCCAGGGAAACCTCTTCATCTCAGGCAAACTAGGGCAATGTGTCACCCTAGGTGCCACCGACTTGGCTATTCTCCTGTCCTGTTAGGAAAAGAAATAAACCTGGTTGAATAGAACCCAAGTAATGATCATATCAAATAGCACATGTATAACAGTTACCATGTGCTAGACACTATTCTAAACAGTCTATTCATGTAGACTCATTGAATCTGCCCCAACAATTTTATTATTTTAACTCCATTTCATGAGTGAGAAAACCAAGGTCCCGGGGAGTGAAGTAGCTTGTCCAGGGTCACAGAGCTAGTGTATGGCAGAGCTGGGATTCAAAGCCAGGTAGTCCGGTTGCAGAGAACACAGGCTTTACCTCTTCACTGTACTGCCTTTGTGTTTTATACCCCGCATGATTTCTATTCCCCAAATGTTGCGCCCTCTTCTGCCCTTTCTTTTCTCTGTTTTCCCTGCTACTTACTTATATCTTGGCTTTGAGTCACACAAACATCTCCCATTTACTTGTATTCTACTCTTTGTTCATTCATTACTCTTCATTCATTCATTCAACACAGATTTTTTGGGCCCTTGCCAGATAGCTCAGTTGGTTGAAGCACTGCCCCGATATACTAAGGTTGCTGGTTCAATCCTCAGTCAGGGCAGATGTAGGAATCAACCGATGAATGCATGAACAAATGTAACCACAAATGGTGTTTAACTCTTATTCTCTCAAAAAAAAAAATCGGTAAAAATTTAAAAAGAGTCCTGGCTGGCATAGCTCAGATTGAGTGTGGGCTGCAAACCAAAGGGTCGCTGGTTCAATTCTCAGTCAGGGCACATGTCTGGATTGTGGGCCAGGTTCCCCGTTGGGGGCACATGAGAGGCAACCACACACATTGATGTTTCCTTCTTTTTCTTCTTCTCTTCCTCTCTCTCTAAAAATAAGTAAATAAAAAATAAAATATTTTTAAAAATTTAAAAAGAAAACACTTTTGTTGTGTCTAGTATGTGCCAGACTGCCTTTAAGAGCATATGGCCTGGGGCATATTTAAATGGACAGTAGCACTGTACAGAAGTTTCCAAACTTTCTCAGTTCAGAGTGCCTTTAGCATAATAGTTACTAGAAGTATTAGTAATATTTCACAGTGCTACTACCTCAAAAGAAATACCTAAAGGCTTTACTTATTAGTTTAGTTCCAAGCAACCTAACAGCAGGAGCTTACGTGGTATCTGATATGTCTCTGTGTTTCCCTCAAAAATTAAAGGCTCCAGCTGGGGCTTCACCTCCCAATGGCTTTCCGGGGCACCTCAGCACGCAGTTGGGGAACCGTGAGCATTGTGGGTCAGTTCTTGGTTCCTAGAGACAGTTGTTTGGGTTTAAATCTTGCAGCCTAAGGTTAGGTATGTAATGAGGCCTCCATGAGCTTTCGCTTTCCTCATCAGTCGTGGGGACAGCAATAGTAGCCATCTCACAAGGCTGTCACAGAATTTGATGCATGTACATATAAAGACCCCGATGAAAGGCTTGGCTGGCATTTAGTTATTAGAGTGTGAGTTCTATAAGGGTGGTGCTTGGGATCTGTGTGGTTCACTGTTGTATCTCCAGTGCCTTCTTTCTTTTCTTTCTTTCTTTCTTTCTTTCTTTCTTTCTTTCTTTCTTTCTTTCTTTCTTTCTTTCTTTCTTTCTTTCTTTTTACTTTTTTCTTTTCTGTATTTTAAATAAACCACAAAAAGGGGCCGTCCTGAATCTAATGTAATTAACAGGGGCAAACCACAAAGGAAGTAAATTTCTACAGCATGTCAAAGGCAGAAACAAGGTCTGTGCTGTCGACTGAATGCTTGTGCCCCTCAAAATTCATGCGCTGAAACCTAACCCCCAATGTGATGGTATCTGGAGGTGGGTTTTGGGGGGATTGATTAGGTCAGAGGGTGGAACCCCCATCATGGGATTAGTGTCTTTACAACAGACACTCCATAAAGCCCTCTCGCCCCTTCTGCCCTGTGAGGACACAGCAAGAAGACAGCTGTTTATGGACCAAGAAGCAGCCCTCGCCAGACACTGAAGTGGCCGGAGTCATGACCTTGGACTTTTAGCCTCCAGATCTGTGGGAAATGAATTTCTGTTGTCTGTAAGCCGCCCAGTCTAGGTATTCTGTTCTAACAGCCTGAGTGGACCGTACCCAGTTCCTGGATGGAAACCTCATCTTCATTAGGGAACGAAGGAGACAAGGAGTCCTTTGCACTGGCCTGGTACACCTTATACTCACTGGGCATATCATACTTTGTAAGCAAGTGTTTTCTGGGCCTTTCTCTGTGTGTTTTATCAGTGACTCCCTCCTGTGCCATCTTAAAGTTTCACCAGGCTAACTCATAGCCCAGACAACCTGGGAAGAGTGGGAGGAGGCAGGTGCTCCAGCAGCCCACCTGCCCATGGCAGCCTTAGTGCACCTGTCATCCTAAGCAGGTAAGGCATTTCTCTGCCCCTCACCAGGACATACTAGGTTATTCTCCACAGCCTGCAGGCTCCGCAAGGCCTCTCTGATCAAGTCCCTGTAGCAATCCTGCTTCTCTCCCAGTGATTGTTTTTTTTTTTTTCCCATTGTAACTACTGTGTCATTTTTACGTTATTTTTTAAGTGTACAACTCAGTGGTTTTTAGCATATTCACAAAGTTGTGCAAGCATCACCACTAAGTATTTCCAGAACATTTTTATCATGGCCAAAAGAAAACACATACCCCTTATAGTCAGTTCCCACTACCTCCTCCCCCCAGGCCCTGACAACTCTTCATGTACTTCTGGTCTCTATAAACAAGTCATCTAATGGGATCATACTACATGTGGTCGGTTGTGACTGACGGCTTTCACTTAGCATAACGTTTTTAAGGTTCAACATTGCTGTGGCACATATTAACACTTCATTCCTTTTTATTGCTGAATAATCTTTAATTACATGGATAAACCGCTTTTATGTCTATCCATTCATTAGATGGACATTTAGATTGTTTCCACTTTTGGCCTATTATGAATAATGGTTCAATGAATAGTCACATCCAGTTTTTGTGTGGATATATATTTTCAAGTCTCATTCACATTTCTTATATATTATTTTCAAATTTCAATTCAGTACCTAGAAGTGGAATTGCTGGATCATTATAACCATATGTTTAACATTTTGAGGAACTGTCGAACTGTTTTTGAGAGAATCTGCACCATTTTACATTAGCACCAACAATATATGAGGATTTCAATTTTTTCTCATTCTTGTCAACATTTGTTATTGCCTGTTTTTTTTTTTTTTAATTGTAGCCATCCTAGTGACAGTGACATGGTATCTCATTGTGGTTTTGATTTGATGTTCCTTGTAGTTAATGATGTTGAGCATCTTTTCATGTACTTATTGGCCATTTCTTTGGGGAAATGTCGGTTTGAACCTTTTGCCTTTTTACATTGAATTGTCTTTCTATTGTTGAATGATCACAGTTCTTTATATATTTTAAATGCAAGTCTGTTATCAGGTATATAACTTGCAAACATTTTCTCCTATGTTGTGGCTGGCCTTTTCATTTTCTTGTTGGTGTCCTTTGAAGAACAAAAACTTTAATTTTAGTTTTCATTAAGTCCAATTTATATATTCTTTATTTTTGTTGCTTGTGCTTTTGGAGTCAAATCTGAGAAAGAAGTGTTGCCTGATCCAAGATTTACTTTTATGTTACTTTATGTTTTCTTCTATCAGTTTTAAAGTTTTAGCTTCTATACTTAGGCCTTTAATCCATTTTGAATTAATTTCTGTGCATAGTACAAGGTAGGGGTCCGAATTCATCCTTTTCATGTGGCCATTATTGGGCAGCTTCCCAACACCTTTTGTTGAAAAGACTATTCTTTTCCTCATTGAATTATCTTGGCACTCCTGTTGAAAATCACTGGATTATAAACATAAACTCTCAATTCTATTCCGCTGATCAATATGCCTGTCTTTATGCCAGTACACACTGGCTTGATTTATGGAAGTTTGTAGTAAGTTTGGAATTAAAAAGCATTAGTCCTCCAACTTTCTTCTTCTTTTTAAAGTTGTTGACTATTCTGAGTCCTTTCAATTTCCATATGAATTTTAGGACCAACTCATAAATTCCTGCAAAAAAATGGCAGCTGGGATTTTTTAATAGGAAGCAAGCTGATAAATTTGGGTTGCATTGCTGTAGATCAGTTTGAGGAGCATTGCCATCCTAACGACATGAAGCCTTCCAATGAGGCATCTTTCCCTTCAGCTAGGCCTTTTTCATTTCTTTCAACAATGTTTTATTTTTATAGTTTTCCATGTTCACAACCTGCACTTCTTTTGTTAAATTTATTCCTAAGTATTTTGTTCTTTCTCATGCTATTATAAATGGAATTGTTTTCTTAATTTCACCATCAATTATTCGTTGCTAGTATAGAGAAATACAATTGATTTCTGCATACTGACCTTGTATCTCGCCATCTTGCTGAACTCATTTATTAATTCCAATAGATTGGTTTTTGCATGTGTATGAATTCCTTGGGATTTTCTACATATGAGATTCTGTCATCTGTGAATACACAATTAGTTTTGAACTTGTCAATCAAAAGTCCTGACTGAATTGTAATAGAGGAAGTCTTGTCAGTGAACAACAAAATGCCCACCTTGTTATTCAAGAGAAAAGGAAAATTTTCATCTTAGGTATTTGCTGGAATGTTCCATTATGCAGATGTTCTTGAACAGAGGAGGTTTTGCCCAAGGGGACATTGGGCAGTTTCTGAAGGCACGTTCATTGGCACAGCTTGGGTGGGGGGAGTGGAGTAGGGGGTGGCAGGAGTTGATGCTAGCATCTAGTACATAGAAACCGGGAATGTTGCTGAACATCCTATGATACCCAGGACCACCTCCCCCTGGCCCCACCCCTGACACAGAATTATCTGGCTCAAAATGTCAATCGTGCTGAGGTTGAGATTCCCTGGATTAAAGGAATAGCTTTCCAAAAATGTCGTCTCTCACGTGTGGCTAAATTACTCTTCTTAAATCTGCAGGATTCTAAAGGAGAAGTTTGGGCCTTTAGAGAGAATGATTTCTCATCCCTCAGCAGCCTCCTAACAGAGATGGAGAAAGTGTCCTATGAGCAAGTCCATGAACATATGGACCAAGTAATACACAATCTCCAGCAAGACAGAGATCGACTGGGGGCACGGAGCACGTCGCAGCTACCCCGGTGCCAGTGGCCACGTGTGGCCACTGCTGTGGCACCAACAGGGGATGTTAGGCTTTGTGGAGCTTGTTGCTATGCAATTGGAAGGAGGGGAGCTCTTTAAGAAAAAGAACCGCCCTGGCTGGTATAGCTCAGTGTATTGAGTTCGGTCCTGTGAACCAGAGGACTGTGGTTCGATTCCCAGTCGGGGCACATGCCTGGGTTGCAGGCCAGTTCCCGGCAGGGGATGCATGAGAGGCAACCACACATTGACATTTCTCTCCCTCTCTCCTTCCCTTCCCCTCTAAAGATAAAATAAATAAAATCTTAAAAAAAAAAAAGAAAGAAAGAAAAAGAACCCAAGTCCTGTAGACACAGGACTTGGTGGGGATGAGTGCAAGTTTTAGGGCCCTGAAACAGAAGTGTCATTAGCTTTCAGGCAAACCTTCCCCAGAGCGGGGGTAGTGCAGAGTACAATGGGACCACCTGTAAACTGCTTCACCCCTCCCCCACCAGTTTTCCAAAGAGCCCTTCAGCTGATTTGTACCAAGGTAACCATAAGCAGTATGGTGTTTTATTTTCTTACTCATATTTTACAACTTTTTCTTGGTGAAGGCCATCTAAAGTTCTGCAGTTTGGCTTTGAGATCAAAGTTGACAGTTGCAGGGAGATAAAAAAATAGTCCTAGACACTTAAAAACAGGTGCTAAGTGGTTAGTCAGGACAACAAATGGCTTTGATAACATGTACGTGTTTCCAAATGTTGCAGGATGGATTTAGTACTTAAGAAGTAGCCTTTGCAGATACAGATGAGTCCCATAGTGTAATAAAAACATTAAAATGTATATTTTTACAGTTTGAAGAATTACTATTTCCCATTTATGCAGCACTTTGTATCTGCTGAGTGTTCTCTAGCCTTTAATTATTTTTTTAATGGTCTGGTGAGGCCAGGTCCTAGGAGTTGTTAGCATCACTTCAAAACTGAGAGAAACAGGGAGAGGCTTCCAAAAATGACGCGGAAGGTCAGGAAGAAGGGAATGCCATAGGACAGACTCAGAGGGGCAGGAATACCAGAGAGATCCTGAGGAAGGCCTGACCGAAACGGCTACGGTTATGACCACCATAGAAACCTGCATTTCTAGGCAGTGGAGAGGGGGTATCTTGCAGAGCTCGATACGGAGAGTGTTGGTATTAACAAAAGAGCATAGTACTTGTCTCACTCACAAATGAGCACATGCAACAGGCAGAGGGAGTGTTTGGCCAACTTTCTAAATGCCCAGGCCGTAACTAACTGCCATGAAAGTGTAGGATTCCCTCCGCTGATGTCAGAGAGGAAATCCAGGCCCTCTGTTTGCAAGTTCCCTTCGTGTCACTGTCCAGGGAGGACGGACAGTGGACCTGCGCCAGGACAGACATGCCTAATGTCACATCTGTCTCCCTGACTGTTCAGACCCGGGAGGATTTCAGCAAACCACGGAACTCCTCCATGGTCCATCCAGAACCAACTTCTCTCTGGGTGGCTGAAATTCCAGAATTATTGTTATCCATGTTTAGATATGAATCATGGCAGGCATTTGCTCATTTAATCCTCACAATAACCCTGTGAGATAAGTAAAGCTTGACAGATGCGAAAACTGAGACTCAGAGGGGTTAAGAAGTACGTCCAAGGTCACACAGCTGGTAAATAGCAGATTCCAGGCTTGAACCCCACGCAGCCGGGCTCCACAGTCTGGGCCGTCGTCTCTTCTCTGCCATGCTATATTAGGAGCCTTTCAAATGCTTTCTCATTCTGAGATTTTCAAATAAAATACCAATAAACATTTAAGCGTTTCAGTAGCATTAGAAAAATGGACAAGGAGCAAGCTATTTTTAAAGATATAAGAATAACTTCTATATTTGTGTCTCTAAGATCACCCACACACTGTCTGTACTTTCATATTCCTAAACTGCTTTGGAATTTATTATCGTACTTGTTATTTTCTCAGTTGTAGTTATGTTACGGGGAAATGAAACGACCAGACACCAGAGGGACTCGGGAGCACGATCCTTTATTAACGTGCACGGGCCCAGAGGAGCACAGACTCCAAATTCTGAGCCCCAAACAAAGGATTCGGGGGCATATATATACATTCCTTTTCCGGGTTACGTGACACTAGGCAGGTTAGTTCGGATTTCCTTATATGGAATGTTAG